>MCJB01049542.1:23869-63644 GCA_002018475.1 Nicotiana obtusifolia | reverse complement strand
GGTTTTGCTTGCTTCCTGTTTCCACTGCTTTGCCTTTGATTTTTATTTGATCTGGTGCCTTAACCTGAGTGTGATCAGTTTGTTTATGTGATTCCGGGTGAAGTTTCCGGCATTCAAGCATGTCGTGTCCTTGCAATTTGCATTCTTTACAGTATTTGGGGAGATAGTCGTACTATATTCTAACCCATTCTGTTCTGATTTCCCCAGTTGCTTCATTTTCTATATCCAACCTGACTTTTTTGGGTAAATCAGCCAACAGGTCTACCAAGACTTTAACTCTTGCGCAACTAGGCCTCGTCTTGTTGATTGTGGCCAAATCGAGGTGAACTGGTTTGCCTACAGCTGATGCAAGCGAGAATAGGCACTCTTTAACGAAGTAAGTGGGCAATAGATGCGGAAAAGAAATCCACGCCATCGCCATTGGCGTTTCCTCACCCATCTTGAATTTTGTATCATAAATTTGTTGCCTCATCTGATATTCGAAACCATCCTTAGCCTTTAGTAGTATGTACTTTTGGAGGTGAGTTTGATGAAGTCCTCCCAAAGTGTTAATCTGATGAGGACTAATTTGTCTCTGAAGTAGCCGAAGTTGCAATCCCCTTTGATACCACACTGTATCGGTATGATTCTTCTGAGTTCTTGAATCTCTGGCTAGCCATAGGAGAACTTCCCTAGAACCGCAAATTGTAGACCCTCAATGTGGTTCATGCGAGTGAATTCTGCTTCGGTAAATTTCACAATTGCTTGGCCATGCAGATAGATAGCTCGCCGGAAAGTCATTGGGTCAGTTTGTTGGCTAGGGTTTTTTGTGTTCGAACTGTTTAAGGTTGCTGGTTTTAGGATTTTAGTGAAATCCAGAGGTTGGGGTAGGGATATGTTGGTGTTTGGGGTTGGGTGAGTAGGGGGTGTGAGCGACGAGGGCTGGCCAGCCGGGAAATCGCCGGCCGGCGTCGCCATTAGTGACCGTTGGTGAGCTTCGAAGAAGATGGCGATTCTCTCTCTAATCGCTTCTGTTTCTCTTTCCAGTAGTGACCGTTGAACTTGAGATAGTCCTTGATTTCTGCAGATAATGAATGGCCAGTTCACTGATTTCACCGGCCAGTGCCGGCACCGGCGAAAAAAGCGTCTGTTCCCTTCGCTTTGTTAGGTCGCCAGAGTTTCTCTTTCTATGACTAGGAAATGACCGTTTGTATTAATTCTGATCGATCCGCATTCCTGACCCTGGTTTTCTGCAGCTTTTCTTTCCAACGATGAAATAGTCCGTTTAACCACCCAGAACTCACCCTAGGCCACTAGGACCTCAACCAAACATGCCAACATATCCCATAACATCATTCAAACTTGTTCCAATAGTTCCAAAATCTTCTAAATCGCTCTTTTGATCCAAACCCAACCAAACCACGTACGAATGACCTGAAATTTTGCACACACATCCCAAATGACATATCGAAGCTACAGCAACTGTCGGAATTCCATTCTGAGCCTCGGATCAAAATTTTGCCTAACCACCGAAAATCGCCAAAATTCTAACTTCACCAATTCAAGCCTAATTCTACACGGGACCTCAAAAACCAATTCCGATCATATTCCTAAGTCATAAATCACCTTTCAAAACTAACCAAACCATCGGAACCCACATCCGAGCCCTCTAACTCATAAGTCAACATCCGGTTGACTTTTCCAACTTAAACCTTTCTTAAAAGAGACTAAGTGTCTCATTTCTTGCCACATTCACTCCGAACACAACTACTCAACTTGATTACATAAAACACGGATAACGAAGCATAACTAGGCAGACATGGGCAAAAATGGAGCGGTAACTCATGAGACGACTGACCGGGCCGTCACATTCTCCCCCACTTAAATAAACGTTCGTCCTCGAACGAGTCAGGAAACATACCTGAAGTTTCAAATAGGTGAGGATATCTGTTCCACATCTCCCGCTCGATTTCCCAGGTAGCCTCCTCCACGGGACGACCTCTCCACTGCACTTTCACTGAAGCTATCTCCTTGGACCCCAACTTCCGAACCTGACGACCCAAAATAACCACTGGCTCTACATCATAGGTCAAATCATCATCCAACTGAACCGTGCTGAAGTCCAAGATATGAGACGGATCCCCAACATACATTCGGAGCATAGAAACATGAAATATTGGGTGTACACTCGATAGGCTGGGTGGCAAAGCAAGCTCACAAGCCACGTCCCCAATTCTCAGAAGTACTTCAAACAGCCTAATGAACTGAAGACCTTCTCACCAACCATGTAGGACACATCTCGGGCTTTCCTATCGGTATAACTCTTTTGCCTCGACTGCTCCGTACGGAGCCTCTCCTGGATTACTTTCACCTTCTCTAGAGCATCCTGAACTAAGTCAGTCCCCAATAGCCTAGCCTCGCCGGGCTCAAACCAACCAACTGGAGATCTACACCGCCTCCCATACAAAGCCTCATACGGAGCCATCTGGATACTCGACTGGTAGCTGCTGTTATAAGCAAACTCTGCAAGCGGTAGAAATTCAGCCCATGAGCCTCCGAAATCAATAGCACATGCACGCAACATGTCCTCCAATATCTGGATAGTACGCTCGTACTGCCCATCCGTCTGAGGATGAAAAGCTATGCTCAAACTCCACCTGAGTACCCAATTCCCTCTGCATGGCTTTCCACAATTGTGAAGTAAACTGAGTACCTCTATCTGAAATGATAGAAACGGGAACACCATGCAGCCGAACGATCTCTTGGATACAAATCCTTGCCAACCGTTCTGAAGAATAGGTAGTACACACAGGAATAAAGTGTGCAGACTTGGTCAGCCGATCCACAATCACCCAGATAGCATCGAACTTCTTCAAAGTCCGTGGAAGTCCAACAACAAAGTCCATGGTGATCCGCTCCCACTTCCACTCGGGAATAGTCATCTGCTGAAGCAAGCCGCCCGGTCTCTGATGCTCATATTTTACCTGCTGACAGTTGAGACACCGAGCCACGAATCCCACAATATCTTTCTTCATCCTTCTCCACCAATAATGTTGCCTCAAGTCCTGATACATCTTCGCGGCACCCGGATGAATGGAATACTGCGAGCTATGGGCCTCCTCCAGAATCAACTCCCGAAGCCCATCCACATTGGGCACACAAATCCGGCCCTGCATCCTCAACACTCCATCATCGCCGATGGTTGCATCTTTAGCATCATTGTGCTGAACTCTATCCCTAAGGACAAGCAAATGCAGATCGTCATACTGGCGCTCCCTGATGCGATCATATAACGAAGACCGAGAAACCACACAAGCCAACACCCGGCTAGGTTCCGAAATGTCTAATCTCACAAACCTATTGTCCAAGGCTTGAACATCAACTGCAAGGTGTCTCTCCCCAACTGGAATATATGCCAAACTCCCCATACTCACTGCCTTTCGGCTCAAAGCATCGGCCACCACATTGGCCTTTCCCGGATGGTATAATATAGTGATATCGTAATCCTTGAGCAACTCCAACCATCTCCGCTGCCTCAGATTAAGATCCTTTTGCTTGAACAAATGTTGGAGGCTGCGATGATCAGTAAACACCTCACAAGACACGCCATACAAGTAATGCCTCCAAATCTTCAGTGCATGGACTATGGCAACCAGCTCCAAATCATGCACGGGGTAGTTATTCTCATCGGGATTCAACTGACGAGAAGCATAAGCAATAACTCTACCCTTCTGCATCAATACACAACCATTCCCAACTCTTGAAGCATCACAATACACAGTATATGCACCTGAAGCTGATGGCAAAACTAATACTGGAGCTATGGTCAAGGCTGTCTTGAGCTTCTGAAAGCTCTCTTCGCACTCATCCGACCATACAAAAGGAGCACCTTTCTTGGTCAATTTGGTCAAGGGCGAGGCGATGGATGAGAATCCCTGAACAAACCGGCGATAATTGCCTGCCAACCCAAGGAAGCTACAAATCTCTGTGGCTGAGGACAGTCTAGGCCAACTCTGAACCGCCTCTATCTTCTTTGGATCAACCTGTATACCCTCGCTGGACACCTACGTGCCCCAAGAAAGCCACTGAACCGAGCCAAAACTCACACTTAGAGAATTTTGCATACAGCTTCTCCTCCCCCAATCTTTGGAATACCACTCGCAAATGCTCCGCGTGCTCCTCCTGGCTACACGAGTATACCAGAATATCATCAATGAATACAACTACGAACGAATCCAGATAAGGCCGAAATACATTGTTCATCAACTGCATGAACGCTGCTGGGGCATTGGTTAGCCCGAAAGACATAACAAGAAACTCATAGTGACCATATCTAGTCCGAAAAGCAGTCTTAAGAATGTCTGAATCCCTGATTTTCAACTGGTGATAACCCGAACGGAGATCAATCTTGGAGAACACTCGCGCTCCCTGAAGCTGGTCAAACAAATCATCAATGCGAGGCAAAGGATACTTGTTCTTGATTGTTACCTTGTTCAATTGCCTGTAATCAATGCACATTCTCATCGTGCCATCCTTCTTCTTTACAAACAGAACCGGTGCACCCCAAGGTGACACAGTAGGCCAAATGAACCCCTTATCTAGGAGTTCCTGAAGTTGCTCCTTCAATTCTTTCAACTCTGCTGGTGCCATACGATACGGTGAAATAGAGATGGGCTGAGTGCACGGCACTAGGTCAATACCAAAATCAATATCCCTGTCCGGTGGCATGCCCGGCAGGTCTGCGGGAAACACATCGGGAAAATCCCTCAAAACTGGAACAGATTCAATGCTTGGAGTCTCAGCTCCAACATCCCTCACAAACGCTAGGTATGAAAGGCAACCCTTCCCAGCCATACGCTGGGCCTTCAAGAATGATATCACTCTACTAGGAATGTAATCAGTCACACCACGCCACTCGATTCGCGGCACACCCGGCATAGCCAAGGTGACGGTCTTAGCATGACGGTCTAGAATAGCACGACACGGAGATAACCAATCCATGCCTAAAATGACATCAAAATCCACAATGCTCAATAGCAATAGGTCCACTCGTGTATCCAGACCCCCAATAGTCACTACACATGATCGGTACACACAGTCTACAACAACAGTATCGCCCATCGGGGTAGACACATAAACAGGTAAAGCAAGAAACTCCCGAGGCGTACCCAAATAATGAGCAAAATATGAGGACACATATGAATAGGTGGAACCGGGATCAAATAATACAGAGGCATCCTTGTGGCAGACTGAAACAATACCTGTAATGACGGCATCTAAAGCACTGGCATCTGTCCTGCCTGGAATAGCATAGAATCGAGCCTGGCCACCGCCTGATCGACCTCCCCCTCTAGGGCGACCCCTGACTTCCTGACCTCTGCCCCTAGCTGGCTGGGTGGGTGGTAAAGTAACTGGAGCAGAAGTCGAGGGCTGACCCCTATGCTGGGACAATCTAGCACCACAATGAGGACACTGCCTCCACATGTGGCCCATCTCGCCACACTCATAACAACCCCCTGGTGCTGGAGAAGAGGAATGAAGGGAACCTCTCGCACCGGAGTGTCTAGCAGGTGCACTCGGCATAGAAGGACCCTGGGCTGACTGAGCACTAGCTGGAAGGGCGCTAAGTTATGACTGGCCCTGCTGCAACCCATGATAACCTCGACCTGCAGATTCCCCACGGTACTCTGGACGGGCTGGCTGAGCAGGCCTGAAGGAACGACCTCTACCATGCTGAAACTGGCCTCTCGAAGGAGCACCACTGTTACTGCCTGATTCTCGAGGCCTCTTAGCCTCACTCTCCTCTCGCTCCTGACGGCGAACCGTCTCAATCTCGCGAGCTATATCAACCACCTCCTCGAAAGTAGCACCCAATACTCTCTCCCTGGTCATAAGAATACGGAGATGATAGTTAAGGCTATCCACAAACCTCCTGATCCTTTCACGATCAGTCGGAACCATCCAAAAAGCATAACGAGCCAACTCAAAAAACCTCAACTCATACTGCGACACAGTCATATCCCTCTGTCGCAGCCATTCGAACTGTCTACACAGCTCTTCTCTGCAGGACTGCGGTACATACTTCTCCAAGAAAAGAGCAGAGAACTGCTGCCAAGTAAGGGGCGCTGCATCAACCGGTCTACGCCTCTCATACGCCTCCCACCAAGTGAAGGCAGCTCCTGTAAACTGAAAGGTGGTGAATGCCACACCACTAGACTCAAGAATCCCAGCTGTCCGGAGCATTCGCTGACACTTGTCAAGAAAACCCTGGGCATCCTCGCCCTCAACACCACTGAATGACGGAGGCTGGAGTCTGCCAAACCTCTCAAGATGATGCTGCTCATCATCTGGCATAACTGGTACCGCGAGCTGGTGCAACCGGCTGGGCTGGAGGTGCCCCCGGCATCTGAGGTCCCTGCACTGCCTACTCAAGTGTGCGAGCAGCGGGGGTCTAATTGCCTCCCCCGGCCTGTGAAGTAGCTGCTGTTGTGGTGGCTGAAACTGCCTGAGCTAGGCCCGTGCAAACTGATAAGATCTGAGCCAATGTCTCCTGAAGACCTGGAATAACGATAGGCACAGCTGGTGCCTGAGCCGGTGCCACTAGAGCCTGATCCTGAGCTGGGGCAGCTGGTGGATCAACAGGTGCTGCCCTAGCTGCTCTACTTCTGCCACGACCACGACCGCGTCTGCGGTCTCTGGTGGCCTCAGTGGGTGGCACGAGTGGTCGTCCACCTCGTCCGGTATCTCGCGTCCTCACCATCAGTGAGAGAATAGGATAACAGAAGTTTTAGTGTTCGAATCAACAAGCTCGCACGACAAGAATTTCAAGAATATGAAGTTTTCCTAAAAAGGTTCGGCAGCCTCTCGAAGATAAATACAGACGTCTACATACCGATCCGCAAGACTCTACTAAACCTGCTCATGACTCGTGAGACCTATGTAACCTAGGCTCTAATACCAAGCTGTCACGACCTTTACCCCGAGCCCGATCGTGATGGTGCCTCTCGCGAAGACAAGGCCAGCCAATCCTATCAAAATCTCATTTTTAAGCAGTTTAATTAACAGGAAAACACCACTAGCACAATATAATAGCAATCATTCGCGGAAAGTATATATAGCTAACCATCCCGACTACAGCCCTAACCGGGGTGTCACAATGTCATGAGCAACTAATGAATCCTAATAGCAAGATTACTAATTACAATATCTGGCACAATTTTTGAAGAACATAGGAACAACAAGATGAAAGAGATACGGGGCTGCGGACGCCAACAACTACCTCGTAGTCTCTGAATAACCGCCTGGACAGGAGAAACCAATACTCCGGGGCGGAACCAACAACGCCTGAATCTGCACACATGGTGTAGGGAGTAATGTGAGTACTTCCAACTCAGTGAGTGATAAGCATAAATAACGACTGAAAGTAAGAAAACACACAAAGCACAAGGCATTCTACAATGAAGCATTGAAAACATCATTCGCAAACAGTAAATCAGTGAGAAATCAAGTAAAACCTTCTTTCAATAGGTAAAAACATGTATTTTTATAGATAATCAAAGTGAAGTAAAATGTCACCCCTCGGGCTATAAATCAGTAAATCTTCCCCTCGGGCAATATCATAGAACAGTACCAGCTCCTCGGGCTCAAATCTCAGAAACAACATCAGCCCCTCGGGCTATCACATAGTACAACATCAGCCCCTCGGGCTATCACATCATATAATATCAGCCCCTCGGGCTATATTTCACATCACAATGGGTACCCGCGCTCACTGGGGGTGTACAGACTCCGGGAGGGGCTCCTTACGGCCCAAGCACAATATCAAGCCACCTTGTGGCATATATCTAGGCCCTCGGCCTCATATCAATCAAGCCACCTCGTGGCGTATATACAGTATCTCAGGCCCTCGGCCTCATATCAGTCACAAGCCACCTCGTGGCACATAAAGTATCTCAGGCCCTCGGCCTCATATCACTCAGTAAAACCTCACATCTGGCCCTCAGCCGCACTCAGTCAGAAAAATCATCACAAGCCCCTCGGGGTATAGGTAAACAATAGTCCTTAGTCCAAAAATATCATTTAAAATATTGTTTAAGTCCCAAAACTGAGTAAAAGTGGCTGAGTTGTAAAATAGTGAAAACAGCATGACTGAGTTCAAGTAACAAGTCAAATATAGTGAGGAAACAGTGATAAAGATCCGCGAAGGGTTCAAATAATTGGCACGAAGCCCAAAGATGGCAATCAGCCCAAATCATGATAATAACAAGTACGTTTCAATCAAATGCGTAGTAAAATCGTCAATCGGGATGGACCAAGTCACAATCCCCAGTAGTAAACTACCCCACGCTCATCATCGAGCGCATGCCTCACCTCAATATAGCACTACGACGTGCAAATCCGGGGTTTCAAACCCTCAGAACATCATTTACAATCACTACTCACCTCGAACCAGCTAAATCCCTAGCTCGCGACACCTTTGCCCTTCGAATTGGCCTCCACGCGTGTCGAATCTATACAAAATCAGAACTAGTACATCACAATACGCTGAGGGAACAAAGCCCAAGCGAAACAATCGAAAATTATCAAGAAATTATGAAATTAGCAAAACCCAAGCCCCGGGCCCACTTCTGGAAGTTTAGAAATTTTTACATCAACGTGTCCCTTACCTCCTAACGAGTCCAACCATACAAAAATTATCGAATTCCGATATCAGTTCGACCTCCAAATCTTAAATCTAAACTTAAGGGTTTTCCATAATTTCTCCAACTTAAATCCCAATTAAACACTAAAATAGCGATATACTAGGGTAGTTTGACCAAGGTTGAGATAAGAACACCTACCCCGATGTTTCCCTTGAAAATCCTCCAAAGATCACCTCAAAATTCGCTTCAATCCGAGTTCTATGGCTCCAATTATGTTTAAGGTGGCCAAAATCCCCTCTTTTAAGAATTTGTCCAAGAAAGTCTTCTTTGGATATAGTTTTGAGGTTGATTTTGCTGTGATTTAGGGTGTTTTGGAGGTGTTTCTCTTAGATGGTATGATTTTGGATTTTTGCATGGCCAATGGGTACTGGTTTCTATTTATACAGGGTCAAAAATCAGAACAAAAACGCACCAGTCGGGTAAAAAAATGCGACCGCATTTTGACGTTGATTTTTGTTCAGAAATCTGTCTTGGTATGCGATTTCAATGTACAATGTGCGGTCCGCATTTTAGAAATGCGACCGTATTTCAGACCGCATTTCTTACATGGATCTTGTCCAGAAATCTGTCTCGATCTGCGGTCTCAGTGTGGTGGATATGCGGTCCGCATTGTGGAAATGCGACCGCATTCCTGACCGCATTCTTGACGTCATTCTTTGCCCAGAAAACTATCTGGGTTTGCGATCTGGGTGTGTGGGTTGCGGCTCGCATACAGGGTTTGCGATGCCTCTTTGTTCTCTTACAAAATTACAAACTTTCTGGTTTTTCTGCAACTTTCCAAGGACAAAATAGTTCGTTTAACTACCCTAAACTCACCCGAGGCCACTAAGACCTCAACCAATTATGCCAACATATCCCCTAACATTGTTCAAACTTGTTCCCACCTTAGGAACGCTCAAAACAACCCCTCAACACCAAATTCACGTCGGATTTAAGCCTAAGAAATTTCAAAATCTTCTTCTAATCAAAACCCGATCAAACCATGTCCGAATGACATGAAATTTCGCACACTCATCCCAAATGACATAACGCAGCATGATAAGGTAGAAATGGGGAAAACGGAGCGGTAACTCATGAGACGACTGGCCGGGTCGTCACAAATAGTAACTTACATGTTTACAGGAGAGAGAGTTCCCTTTCGGTGAACCCGAAAGAGTTTACTGGACTTCAAAATAAAAAACTTGCACACTAAAGCATAAAGTTTTATTTATTTTATAGGCTTGAGATAGAAAATACTAAAACATACATAGAGAAATATTTTACAAAGGGTGTTGGAGAATTGTGGGTGATGAAGGGAATATAGGATGTTTTCTTCAGATGGGTCTTGTACTTGTCTTTCTTCTTCATTCTTGCTCGCATTATGTAGCCAAGTCTTTTGAGAGGATTTTAAGACGGACTTCAAACATATTCAGAAACCTTTCTTTTCTAGCCTTATCGGGTACTTCATTGGGCCCCGTCGTCACATGGTTTGGGCGGAGATGATTCCTTTTTATTTGTCATTTTGTAATTATTTTTTCCATTCTAGGACTCTAAAGTCTTTTCAGCACTACTTTATGTCGTTTCTTCTTTCTTCACATGTCTTTTGCATTATTGTACCTCTTGTGCCAGAGTGATTCTTTACTATTTTTTGTCTTGTCCTTTATTTTGTTCTTAAAATTTTATTCTACGTGTCAAGATTATATAGAGCTATCGAGTCAAAACTCATTTCCGAATTATCATTTGGATCTTGAGCATCTTGATTGTTTAGGTTGTTCTCATCTTCGTAATTTCCATCTTCACCTGATCTTTGGGACATTTCTAGGCTGGAATTTATTTCTGGACTGGGACTCTTTCTGGACTTAGATTTTTTTGTCTTGCTTGTCTTTGTCTTGAAAGAATTTTTCTAATGTTTGCTTAACTATATCTTCTATTTTATAATATTTTTCTTTTTTGAAATTAGTCCTTTCTTTATTAATGCTTCTCCTTGTACCAATGTTCTAGGTAGTCTTCTTCTTGTTTGACTTGATGAACCTTCATCTTTACTTTTTGGCAAAGTGACAGCCATAAACGGATTTGATAAGCCTTTACCGGCTACGGTTTGAACCTCACTAGCTGTATCTCTATCCGATACAGTGGATTTTATTGCTTTCATTGGGGAATGCACACCCTTCTCATCCATTTTATTTTGAGATTGAGATGGAGAACCTAATTGATGTGAATTATACCGTAGATGAGAAACTACTTGAGTCTGGGATTGTGCTAACTCAATTTTTACTGCTTGGAGTTTTTGTGCTTACACTTTAACCTGCTCCATTCGTCTTGCTCTTTCCTGTACTAAAGACTTGTTCTTTTGATTAAGTCTTTTGAAAGTTTCAGTCATTGAAAAACAATGATCACAGAAAGTTATCTTGTCTATATCCTTTTGGATATTATGTTGAGGAGTTTTCTCTAGGTTTTGTCTGAGTGCTAGAGAGATATAGTAATTTGGTCCTAATATACCCCTTGCATAGTCTAATGCTTCAGTGAAATCATCAAAACCTTTAAAAAGTGGTTTTTCCAGATCTTTAATAGAATCCAGTATGTTTATCCATGTCTGAAAAACACCATTTGTCTTACCATGTATGACAACAGAATATTTATATCTTTTTTCTTGGTTTTTGTTTGTAAAATACGGGTATAAAGCATTAATAGCTGCTATAAAATATTTAGCGTCTTTTTTATTATACGCTATCCGTAAATTATCAATCAAACAACTTTGTGGTCTATCTATGACACATTCTGGTAAAACTCTAAATGACATGTTTGACGGTGGAAAAAAATATTAAATTATGTTTCCCAAAATATATTCTATGCATACTAGTCTGTTCTACTAAAGTTTGTGGCTTAAATAAAAGATTACCTAACATTGTTTTGGAATTCGTGTCTAAGGGTGAGGCTTTGATGCCTTTTCCTTTGTCTTCAGTCTTGGGGCTTGTTGGTCTCATGCTGTCAATTACAAAATATGTCTATTAGTTAACAGTAATTTTTAACCTACTTAGCTGGTCTTCTAATTTATTATCCTTTCCTTTGATATGTTCAAATATCAGGTTATAGATTGATATAGTATCAACGAAATTCAACCATCTTCTTCTACTGCTATTCTTTTCATTTATCTTTTGGTGGAATTTACTCCTCACAATCGGTTCTAGTTAATATTTCTGGTTTGTTTAATATATAGAGTCTGAAACTATTTAGTCCATAGATTACAACTAAGATTTCTGCATCTATACTACTCATATTTCCTTTTTCTTTATATTTAACGCTTTGGTATGCACATATTTTTTCTTCGCTTTTATCATTGTATTTATTGGGTTTTGCTTTTAGTACTGCTCCCCATCCTTCAAAACTCCCATCTGTTTCAATAATTATATAGTATGTTTCTAAGGGCATGTTTAAATCTGGAATATTTTTTATTTTGCCTTTAATTTTCTGTACTAATTTTATATCTTCTGTATTAAAATATTTTTGTACCGTAGAACCTGTCTTAGCATATAAAGGCCCTGCTTTTTGCCTAGATCTTTTATAAAACTTATTGCATAATTTACTATTCCTAGAAACTTTTGTAATTCTTTAGTATTGCCTAATTTGTCTGGCATTTCTAAGGCTTTTTTAGTTATATGGGGTTGTAATTTAATTTTTCCGTCCCTCAAAACTACTCCTAGGAAATTTATGTAACTTTTACATAATTCCATCTTCTTTTTACTAATTATTATTCCATTATCTACAAATAATCGAAAAATTATTTGTAGATGTCCTATATGTTCTTTTATATCTTTACTAAATAATAATATGTTAGTCTACATATACTAAAACAAATTTTCATATTCTACAAATATGCTGTCCATTTTTCTTTGGAAAATAGGTGGAGCTATCTTTAACCCAAATGGCATTACCAACCATTCGAAATGCCCTTCAGGGCAAGTGAATGTTGTCCATTCTATACTTTCTTCATGCATTTTTACTTGCCAATATCCGGATTTACAATCGAATTTGCTAAATATCTTTTTTTCTTGTACTTTCTTGATTAACTCTGTTTTATCAGGTAATTTATATCCGTCCGTTTTAGTATTATCATTAAGTCTTTTATAATTTATGACGATTCTTGCCTTTCCTCTTATTATTCCATTGTGATTTCTTACCACAAAAGCAACCGATCTATGTTTAGAAGTAGATCTCCTAATTACACCTAAATTCATAAGTTCTTTAATTTGAATTTTAAAATCTTCTAAATCTTTTTTTGAAGATTCTACTTGTAACGACCTGACCGGTTGGTTTGAGATTTGTGGCCCCGTTCCCTCATTTACTGCTCATTTTGTACTTTATAGTTATTTTGTGACTTATTAGGGTCGCTAGTTCGGGTCCGGTGAGGTTTTGGAATGAATTGAGATACTTAGTCTCGTGGTTGAAAGCTTAAGTTGAAATGGTCAACCGGATATTGACTTATGTGTAAACGACTTCAGAGTGGAGTTCTAATGGTTTCGTTAGCTCAGTTGGGTGATTTTGGACTTAGGAGCATGTCAGGATTGTGATTTGGAGGCCCGTAGTGGAATTAGGCTTGAAATGGCGAAAGTCAAATTTTTGGAAAGTTTGACTGGGGATGGACTTTTTGATATCGGGGCCGGATTCCGACTCCGAAAGTTGGAGTAGGTCTGTGGTGTCATTTGTGACTTGTGTGCAAAATTTGGGGCCAATCGGATGTGATTTGGTAGGTTTTGGCATCGTTTGTAGAAGTTTAATTTCCTTAGCTTCAATAGGCTTGAATAAGGGTTCGATTCGTGTTTTTAAAGTTGTTTGAGGGCCCGACTATATTCGCAACGTGTTTTAGGACTTGTTGATATGTTTGGTTAAGGTCCCGGGAGCCTCGGGTAGATTTCGGTGGTTAATGGATCAAGTTTGGAACTTAGGGAATTGCTGAAGTTGGAAACTGCTGGTGTAATCGCACATGCGGAAGTCTCATCGCAGGAGCGAGCTCGCAGAAGCAAGATCTCCATCGTAGATGCAGCCAGGCGTGGTTGGACTGTGGTCCCAGAAACGGTAGGTGGACCGCAAAAGCGGTCCTGCACCTGCATGCGTTTGATCCCAGAAGCACAAGGGCGTTTGGTGAGGCAGCTTCACAAAAGCGGACAGCTCCTCACAGAAGCGTGTCCGCAGAAGCGGATTGGACTCCGCAGAAGCGTGAGTGGTCGCAGATGCGGCTAAGTGAAGCGCAGAAGCGGTTTAGCTAGGGAGAGTTAGAAATACAAGGCTTCGCGATTTTTCTCCATTTCAAACATTTTGAGCTCGGTCTAAGGCGATTTTGGAGAGGATTTTCTAGGGAATTCTTGAGGTAAGTCCCTTGTGCTCATTTTTTATCAAGAATCTTGTTTCCCTATTGATTTTTCCCCTATTTGGTGTGTATTTAAGGTATAAATTAGGGGTTTGAGGCTAGGGATTTGGAGTGTTTGATTCGAGGATTTGGGTGACGATTTGGTGGCGAATTTTGATAAATTTGGTATGGTTAGACTCGTTGTTGAATGGGCTTTTGAGTTTTGTGACTTTTGTTGAATTTCGAGATGTGGGTCCGAGGGCCGGCTTTGAGCCGATTTCGGATTCTGATTAAGAACTTCATATTTTCTAGTGAAATTGATTCGTTTAGCCCGTTTGATTGTATCGCATTGTTTATGGTTATATTCGAGGCATTCGGAGGCAGTTTCGCGAGGCAAGGGTGTATTGGAGTAGAGATTTGCTCAGATTGAAGTAAGTAACAATTCAAAATTTTGTTTTGATGGTATGAAACCCCATATTTTGTGTCATGTTATTGGTTTTGATGTGACACACATGCTAGGTAACGGGCGTGTGGGCGTGCACCGTAGGAATTGGGGTTTGGCCCATTCCATGGAACCAAATAGATGATTAGTCTGCAGATATCTGTAAATTTTTCATGTGACATAGAAATTGAACTGCAAATCCTGTTAGAAATCATGCTTAGGCCATGTGCTGGTATTGAAGGGGCCCTTAGAGGTCGTGTTGCATGTTAAATTGTCTGCTAAATTGTTGTTGTACTCAGTCTTCGTTTTACTTGCATATCATATATCAATCTCTTTTGTTCCTTGTTGATATATTACATCATTTCTGTTTGGGCTGATAATCATAATTTCTGAGAGCCCGAGAGACTGGAGAGCTTGGTGACTGAGTTGGGGCTTGAGTGCCCAACTGTGATTGATATACGTATAAATGTGGATCGGGTTGCACGCCTCAATGAGCCTTATGGCTCTATATCTGTGGATCGGGTTGCACGATGCAACCAGCTTTAGGCTATATTTATGGGATCGGGCTGCACGCCGCAGCTTGTTTTATTGATTTATGCCATGATTTGCTTGATATAGCGCTTGGGCTCAAGGAGCCCCTCTGAAGTCTTTACACACCCCCAGTGAGTGCAGGTACCTACTGAGTGCGAGTGCTGAGTGTCAAGTGCCAGTGCCGAGTGAATGAGAGGGCTAAGTGACTAATGCCCTGAGAGGATGTATTCGACTTACTTATTGTTGCACTTAGCTGCCATGCATCACTGTCTTGAAAATTCTGAAAGATATTACACTTTGTTCCACTTAAACTTGTCATGAAGTAACTGACTGAACTTAAACTGTCAAACTTGAAAGCATGCCTATTTTCCTATGTTGAGATTACTGAAAATTGAACTAGAATTGTAAAGCTCGTCACTACTTTTAGTTCTTTATTTAGTATCGTTACTTACTGAGTTGGTTGTACTCACGCTACACCCTGCACTTCGTGTGTAGATCCAGGCGTTATCGAATACGGTAGGCGTTGATTCACTACGTAGTTGACCCTTCGAAGACTTCGAGGTAGCTTCCCGGCGTTTTCGCAAACCTTGTTTCTCCTTCCCTATCCTTCCACTTGTTGTCTTTAGTTTTGGATTTTGATAGACAGTATTTTTCTCAGACTTGTGATATTTAGATGCTCATGTACTCAGTGACACCCTGTTGTTGAGAGTTTTGCGTTGTGCTTTGGATGTTCTATCCTGTTTATGAGAAGTTTTCACTATTTAAACTGCATTGTGGGAGTTGATTCGTAAATCTCGGCTTGCCTAGTACCACATTAGGCGTCATCACGACAGGCTAGTTTTGGGTCTTGACAAGTTGGTATCAGAGCCTAGGTTACATAGGTCTTTCGAGTCATGAGCAGGTTTAATAGTCTTGCAGATCGGTACGGAGACGTCTATACTTATCTTTGAGAGGTTGTCGAACCCTTAGGAAATTTAACATTCTTGTATTCTTGTCATGCAGATTTGTTGATCCCGGTAACTAAACTATTGTATTCTATTATCTCACAGATGGTGAGAACACGTGCTACCGGGCAGGATGAACAGCAACCAGTACCACCAGCTAGGGCAGCACCTGCAGATCCACCAGTTGCTCCAGCTCAGGAGCAGGTTCCAAATATGGCTGAGCCAGTGGGGCCAGCTCAGGCACCAGCCGTACCCATTGTGATTCCAGGCCTTCAGGTGGCTTTGGCCTAGATATTGACAATTTGTACAGGCCTTGCTCAGGTGGTTTCGGCTCAGGCCACACCAGCCACTTCTCAGGTCGGGGGAGGCACTCATACCCTTACTGCCCATACACCAGAGCAGGTGATGCAGGGACTCCAGACACCAGGGATACTACCAGCCCAGCCGGTTGAAGCTGCTCAGGCCCCGGTGGTCCCTGTTATGGCTGATGATGAGCAGAAGAGGCTTGAGAGATTTGGGAGGCTTCAGCCTCCATCCTTTAACGGTGGTGAGTCAGAGGATGCCTAGTATTTCTTGGATAAGTGCCAGCGGATGCTTCACTCAATTGGTATTTTGGAGGCTAATAGGGTCTCGTTCACTACTTTTCAGTTCACTGGGGCTGCCCTTAGATGGTGGGATGCTTACGAGAGGCGCAGGCTGATCGGTGCAGCACCACTTACATGGCAGGAGTTCTCCGTTCTCTTCTTGGAGAAATTTGTGCCGCAGTCCCGTAAGGAGGAGTTATGCAGGCAGTTTGAGTAGCTAAGCTAGGATGGCCTGTCTATGACGCAGTACAAGATAAGGTTTTCTCAGTTGGCACGTCACACAATTTGGTTGGTTACCACAGATAGGGAGAGGATTAGGAGGTTCATTGATGGCCTCATATATCAACTGCAGTTGCTTATGACTCGGGAGAGAGTGTCTGGTGCTACGTTTGACGAGGTGGTCGACATTGCTCGGCAGATAGAGATGGTCCGCAGTCAGGAGTGGGGTGAGAGGGAGGCCAAGAGGCCTTGTGGATCGGGTGGTTTTAGCGATCTTCATTCTGGGGTCAGTTCCACCACGGTAGGGGTCGTCCTTATAGGCATGCTCAGATGGCTCGTCCAGTTCACCGTGGTTCATCATCCAGCCATGGTTCATATATTTCTCATCAGGGCCAGTCATCTCTCAGTTCCCTTCTAGCTCAGAGTTCGTCCCCTGCTCCATCGACTTAGGGTTCATCTATGCCGGGTCCTTCTAGCAGTTATCCCGATGCTTGGGGCTCCCTTCAGTCCCCACAACCACTGTCAGATTGGAGTTGCTACGAGTGTGGGGAGCTTGGTCATCTCAGGATCAGTGCCCCGCCTCTTGGGAGGCTCAGCTCAGTAGAGGAGTTAGACTACAACTTCAGCACCAGTTACTTAACCACCCGCCCAGCCAGGTCGGGGTAGGGCTTAGGCAGCTAGGGGTCGCCCTAGAGGGGGAGGCCAATCAGGTGGAGGCCAGGCCCGATTCTATGCTGTTCTTGCCAGACCAGATGCTATTACTTCGTCAGACAGCCATTGACATTTGTCAAGTTGCCTTGCCAACAATCAAGCACTTGACTCAGCTGCACATTGCTTTCTTCACCAACGTTTGCCCGTGGCAAGGGGAAATGTACAAGCCCTTGACACTGACCTTTTCCCGCCTGCGTCTAAGTCCAAACTTGAGGATCTAACAAACCACCCCCACTAGTTAAACTCGACGTCCTCGTCGAGGCTGTTTTGAGGCAGTCCTCCAATTGTTGTCGAACTGCCAAAGTGACTTAGTCTTCTTCTAAGTAGCATCAGCTTCTTGCCTCCCCTTCCACTGAATCAGAAATTCTGTCCGCCTATTCTTCTTGGCACCAAGTACCCAGTGATCCAGTATCTTTTCAATCTCAGCATCAAACTGTGTGCGCACCATAGCCGGTGCCCTCTTTAACTGGTTCCTGTCCGGATCATCAGCATCCTCATAATAAGGCTTCAGCAAACTCACATGGAAGGTTGGGTGTAGTTTCAACCTTTCAGGCAGCTTCAGCTTGTAAGCAACTTCGCCCACTTTTTGAACCACTTCAAATGGTCCGTCATACTTGGGAATTAAACCCCGGTGTCTAAACTTTCTCGTGATCTGCTTTCTGATTTGGGGAGTTAGTTTCAGCAACACCTTATCACCAACTTGGAATTCCAGCTTCCTCCGATGCTGGTCAGTGTATTTCTTCATCCGCCATTGGGCCTTGCGCAAAATGTCTTGCGCTTCTGCAAGCATCTCTTGCTTGTCTCTAGCATAAAAATAGGCAGCAGGACACTTCCCTTGAGCCTTCTGCTTGGCAACATCAAGTGGCATCATAGTCTGTCTGCCTAAGACCAACTCAAATGGGCTCATTTCCGTTGCCGACAACTTGTGCAAATTGTAGCAAAACTGTGCCGAATCCAACAAGTCCACCCAATTCCGCTGACTTGCCATCACAAAATGCCTTAGATATTCTTCCAACAAATGATTAATTCTTTCAGTTTTCCCATCAGTTTGAGGATGGTTCGCCGTTGAGAACTTTAGATCAGTTCCCATCATGTTGAACAAAGCAGTCCAAAACTGGCATGTGAACTGTGTATCCCGATCACTGACGATATCCACTGGCATACCAAAGAACTTAACCACATTTTTGTAAAACAACTCTGCAGCGACATCCGACGAACAAGCGACTGGGGCAGCAACAAAAATAGCATACTTTGAGAATCTGTCAACCACAATCATGACTAATGCCATTCCGTTCACCTTCGGAAACCCACCAATGAAGTCCGTAGAAACGGACATCCATGGCCTTTCAGGAATAGGAAGAGGCTGCAACAAGCCCGCTTCCTTCTTGCGTTCAGTCTTATCTAGTTGACAAACTAGACAAGTTTTAACATAGGCTTCAATGTCATCTTCCATTTTCGCCCAAAAATATACCTGGGACAGTAAAGCTAGCATCCGCTCAACACCCGGATGTCCAGCCCACGTGGTGTCATGCGCCTCTTTCATCAGTTCCCTACGCAATCCGCCACCTTAAGGTACCACAATCCTCCCTTCTTTGAAGCAGATCAGATCGCCCTCGATCCAATACCTCCGGACTGTCCCATATCGAACTTGACTCATTAATTTTTGGTATAATGAATCATTGGCAGCACATAGTTACAATCTGGAAACTGAATATACAGCAGCAAATACCTCCTTCCTACTCAAAGCATCGGCGACTTGGTTTTGCTTTCCCGGCTTATGTTCCCACACGAAATCATATTCAGCTAAGAATTCTTGCTAACGGGCCTGCTTGGGACTCAATTTGCATTGCATTTTGAAGTAAGTATTGGCGATGTTGTCTGTCCGCACAACAAACTTCGTGCCTAGCAAATATACCCGCCAAGTCAGCAAGCAATGTACCACAACAACCATCTCTTTCTCGTGAGTAGAGTATCTCTGCTCCGCATCATTCAACTTTCTGCTTTCGAAAGCCACAGGATGGCCTTCTTGCACCAACACACCCCCAACAGCCTTGTCGGAAGCATCAGTATGTACCTCAAAAGGTAACTCAAAGTCAGGCAGCTTCAATATGGGTTCGGAAGCAATGGCATTCTTTAGCAAATTGAATGCCCCATCACATTTTTCTGTCCAAACCCACACCACGTCCTTCTTCAATAAGTCCGTCAGAACAGCAACCTTCTTGGAATATCCCGCAATGAACTTGCGGTAGTAGTTTGCTAATCCAAGGAATGACCTCAAGTCTTTCACATTCCGCGGCACGAGCCAATCAACAATATCCTGCACATTCTTTGGATCCGTCCTCACTTGGTTCTGGCTGACCAAGTGCCCAAGAAATTTTATTTCTTGCTGCGCAAACTCGCACTTCTCCATCATCACATAGAGTTGATACTCCCGCAACCGGCGCAGTACCAACCTTAGATGGTTACATGTTCCTCCAATGAACGACTACAAATGACAATGTCATCTAAGTACACTACTACAAAGTCATCGAGGTACTCAAATGATCACATGTATTGTCTCGGTATGCCACAGGGATGCCTCTGTATTATTTGATCCTGGTTCCACTTATTTGTATGTCTCATCGTACTTTTTTCATTATCTGGATATGCCCCGTGAGTCCTTAGTTTCATCTATTCATGTATCTATGCCAGTGGGCGATACTATTGTTATGGACCGTGTATATTAGTCGTGTGTAGTGACTACTGGGGGATTGGACACTAGAGTTGATCTCTTATTGCTCAGTATGGTGGACTTCGACGTGATATTGGGTATGGATTGGTTGTCTCCATGTCATGCTGTTCTTGATTGTCACGCTAAAACTATGAGGTTAGCGATGCCGGGGTTGCCGAGGAGCGAGTGGAGAGGTTCTCTAGCCTACGTTCCCTACAGAGTGATTTTATATTTGAAGGCTCAACGGATGATTGGGAAGGGTTGTTTATCTTATTTGGCCTTTGTGAGGGATGTTGGTGTTGATTCTCCTGCTATTGATTCTGTTCCGGTGGTGCGAGATTTTTTGGATGTGTTTCCTGCAGACCTGCCAGGCATGCCGCCCGACAGAGATGTTGGCTTTGGCATTGATTTGTTACCGGGCACTCACCCCGTTTCCTTCCACCTTATTGGATGGCCCCAGCAGAGTTGAAAGAATTAAAGGAGTAGTTGCAAGAGTTGCTCGATAAGGGCTTCATTCAGCCCAGTGCGTCACCTTGGGGTGTTCCTGTCCTGTTTGTGAAGAAGAATGATGGTTCTATGCGAATGTGTATCGACTATCGCCAGTTGAACAAGGTTACAGTGAAGAATAGGTATCCAATGCCATGTATTGATGACCTATTTGATCAGCTTCAGGGTGCCAGGGTGTTCTCTACGATTGACTTGCGTTCAAGCTATCATCAGTTGAAGATTCATGAGCCAGATATCCCCAAGGCTGCTTTCAGGACTCGGTATGGTCATTACGAGTTTCTTGTGATGTCCTTTGGGCTGACAACGCCCCAGCAGCATTCATGCACTTGATGAACAGTGTATTTTAACCTTATATTGACTCCTTCATCATTGTGTTTATTGACGACATTCTGGTGTACTCCCAGAGTCGGAAGGATCATGAGCAGCACCTGAGGTCTGTGCTTCAGACATGAAGCACTTGAGAGAGAAGAAGTTATATGCAAAATTTTCAAAGTATGAAGTCTGGCTAGATTTAGTGGCATTTTTGGGTCATGTAGTATCGAGTAAGGGGATCAAGGTAGATTTGAAGAAGATTGAAGTAGTGCAGAGTTGGCCGAGACCATCCTCAGCTATGGGATCCAGAGTTTTCTTGGCTTGGCGGGGTATTACCATCGATTTGTAGAGGGTTTCTCGTCTATTGCAGCACCTATGACCAGATTAACCCATAAGGGTGCTCCATTTAAGTCGACCGAGAATTGTGAGGAGAGCTTTCAAAAGGTCAAGACTGCTTTGACTACAACCCCAATGTTAGTGCTTCCTACTGGTTCGGGATCCTATACGGTATATTATGATGCGTCAGGCATTGGTCTCGGCGTGGTGTTGATGCAGCACGGGGATTGCCTACGTCGTATAGACAGTTGGAGGTGCATGAGAAGAACTATCCTGGTCACGAGCTTGAGTTAGCAGCTATTGGTCATGCCATAAAGATCTGGAAGCACTATTTGTATGGTGTCCCTTGTGAGGTCTTCACCAATCACCGGAGTCTACAGCACCTGTTTAAATAGAAAGGCCTTAACTTGCAGCAAGGGAAATGGTTGGAGTTTCTTAAGGATTATGACATCACCATTCTCTATCATCCTGGGAAGGCGAATGTGGTGGTCGATGCCTTGAGTCGCAAGGTGGAGAGTTTGGGAAGTTTAGCATATCTACCAGTAGCAGAGAGGCCTTTAGCCTTGGATGTTCAGGCCTTGGCCAACCAGTTCATCAGATTGGATGTTTCCGAGCGAAGCATAGTGTTTGCGTGTGTGGTTTCTCAGTTTTCTCTCTATGATCGTATCAGGGAGCGTCAGTATGATGACCCCCATCTGCTAGTCCTTGAGGACACGGTTCAGCACGGTGATGCCAAGGAGGTCACTATTAGAGATGACAGTGTATTAGGGATGCAGGGCAGGTTATGTGTGCCTAATGTCGATGGATTGCGTGAGTTGATTCTCTAGGAGGCTCACAGTTTGTGGTACTCCATTCATCCAGGTGCTGCGAAGATGTATCAGGATTTGAGGCAGCACTAATGGTGGAGACAGATGAAGATGGATATAGTGGGGTTTGTATCTTGGTGCATCGACTGTCAGCAAGTGAAGTATGAGCATCAGAGACCGGGCGGATTGCTTTAGAGGTTAGAGATTCCAGAGTGAAAATCGGAGTGGATCACCATGGATTTTCTAGTTGGGCTCCCACGGACTTTGAGGAAATTCGATGCTATTTGGGTGATTGTGGACCGGCTAACCAAGTCTGCGCACTTCATTGCAATTGAGACTACTTATTCTTCGAAGTTGTTGGCTGAGATTTACATCTGAGAGATTGTTCACCTCCACGGCATGCTAGTATCCATCATTTCAAATTGGGGCACGCAGTTCACATTGCAGTTTTAGAGAGCCGTGCAGCGAGAGTTGGGTACCCAGGTCGAGTTGAGCATAGCGTTTCACCCACAGACAGACAGACAGTCCGAGCGCACTGTTTAGATATTGGAGGATATGCTACGTGCGTGTGACATTGATTTTGGGGGTTCTTGGGATCGGTTTCTGCCACTCGCGGAGTTTGCCTACAACAACTGTTACTAGTCGAGCATTCAGATAGCTCCGTATGTGGCTTTATATGGGCGACAATGTAGATCTCCGGTGGGTTGGTTTGAGTAGGGTGAGGCTAGGCTATTGAGTACTGACTTGGTTCACGATGCTTTGGACAAGGTTAAGATGGTTTGGGAGCGGCTTCGCACAGTGCAGTCTAGACAAAAGAGTTATGCCGACAAAAAGGTCCGTGATGTTGCTTACATTGGTGGGGAGAAGGTATTGCTCAAGGTTTCACCCATGAAGAGTGTTATAAGGTTCGGGAAGAAGGGCCAGTTGAGCCGTCGGTTCATTGGGCCGTTTGAGGTACTTCAGCGTATTGGGGAGGTGGCTTACAAGCTTGATTTTCCACCTAGTTGGTCGAGTGTGCATCCAGTGTTTTATGTGTCTATGCTCCGGAAGTATGTTGTCAATCCGTATCATGTTTAGATTTCAGCACAGTCCAGTTGGATGGTGATTTGACTTATGATGTGGAGCCAGTTGCTATTTTGGATCGGCAGATTCGGAAGTTGAGCTCAAAGGACATAGCTTCAATGAAGGTGCAGTGGAGAGGTCATCCAGTTGAGAAGGCTACTTGGGAGACCGAGCGGGAGATGCGGACCAGATATCTACACCTAATTAAGACTCCAGGTATGTTTCTAGACCCGTTCAAGGATGAATGTTTGTTTAAGAGGGGGAGGATGTAACGACTCGCCAGTCGTTTTGAGAGTTGTGGCCTCATTTCCCCATTTACTGCTCATTTCTTACTTTATACCTGTTTTATGACTTGCCGGGGTAGTTGGTTCGGGTTCGGTGAGGGTTTGTAATGAATTGAGACACTTAGTCTCGTGGTTGAAAGCTTAAGTTGAAATGGTCGACCGGATATTGGCTTATGTGTAAACGACTCTGGAGTG
Source organism: Nicotiana obtusifolia (assembly GCA_002018475.1). Lineage (NCBI taxonomy): Eukaryota > Viridiplantae > Streptophyta > Magnoliopsida > Solanales > Solanaceae > Nicotiana > Nicotiana obtusifolia. The sequence goes on along the minus strand of MCJB01049542.1, from coordinate 39,997 downwards.
GAGTTCTGATGGTTCTGTTAGCTCAGTTAGGTGATTTGGGACTTAGGAGCGTGTATGGATTGTGATTTGGAGGTCCATAGTGGAATTAGGCTTGAAATGACAAAATTCGAATTTTGGAAAGTTTGACCAGGATTGGACTTTTTGATATCGAGGTCGGATTCCACTCTGAAAGTTAGAGTAGGTCTGTGGTGTCATTTATGACTTGTGTGCAAAATTTGGAGTCAATCGGGCGTGATTTGGTAGGTTTTGGCGTCGTTCATAGTAGTTTTAATTTCCTTAGCTTCAATAGGCTTAAATTGGGGCGCAATTCGTGTTTTTAAAGTTGTTTGAGGTGATTTGAGGGCTTGATTAAGGTCGTAACGTGTTTTAGGACTTGTCGGTATGTTTGATTGAGGTCCCGGGGGCCTCCAGTTGACTTCGGGTGGTTAACAGATCAAATTTGGAACTTAGAGGATTGCTAAAGTTGGAAGCTACTGGTGTAATCGCACCTGCAGAAGTCTCATTGCAGGTGCGCGCTCGCAGAAGCGAGCTCTCCATCACAGATGTGGCCAGGCATGGTTGGGGCTGTGATCATATAAGCGGCAGGTTGACCGCAGAAGTGGTCCCGTACCTGCGGGCGTTTGATCGCAGAAACGCAAGAACGTTTGGTGAGGCAGCATCGCAAAAGCGGATAGCTCCTCGCAGAAGCGTGTCCGCAGAAGTGTGAGTGGACGCAGATGCGGCTAAGTGAACCGCAAAAGTAGCTGGGCAGAGTTAAAAATACAAGGGTTCCCGATTTTTCTCCATTTCAAACATTTTGAGCTCGGTCTAAGGCGATTTTGGAGAGGATTTTCGAGGGGATTCTTGAGGTAAGTCCCTTGTGCTCGTTTTTTATCAACAATCTTGTTCCCCATTTTTTCCTCTAGTTGGTGTGTATTTAAGGTGTAAATTGGGGGTTTGAGGCTAGGGATTTGGTTGGTTTGTGTGGGGATTTGGATGACGATTTGGTGTCGGATTTTGATAAATTTGGTACTTACTGGGTGCGAGTGCTGACTGTCGAATGCCGAGTGCCGAGTGAATGGGAAGGCTGAGTGACTATTGCCCTGAGAGGATGTATTCGAATTCCTTATTGTTGCACTTAGCTTCCGTGCATCACTGTCTTGAAAATTCTTAAAGATATTACACTCTGTTCCACTTAAACTTGTCATGAAATAACTGACTGAATTTAAATTGTCAAACTTGAAAGCATGTCTATTTTCCAATGTGAGATTACTGAAAATTGAACTAGAAGTGTAAAGCTTGTCACTACTTTCAGTTCTTTATTTAGTATTATTACTTACTGAGTTGGTTGTACTCACGCAACACTCTGCAGTTCGTGTGCAGATCCAGGTGTTTCCGAACAAGGTGGGGTGTTGATTCACTGCGCAATTGACGCTTCGGAGACTTCAAGGTAGCTGCCCGGCGTTTTCGCAAACCTTGTTTCTCCTTCCCTATCCTTCCACTTGTTGTCTTTAGTTTTGGATTTTGATAGATAGTATTTTTCTCGGACTTGTGATACTTAGATGCTCATGTACTCAGTGACACCACGATGTTGGGAGTTTCCGCGTTATGCTTTGGATGTTCTATCCTGTTTATGAGAAGTTTTCACTATTTAAACTGCTTAAAAATCCATTTCTATTTAAATTGTTGGAGTTGATTCGTAAATGTCGGCTTGCCTAGTACCACGTTAGGCGCCATCACGATAGGCTAGTTTTGGGTCGTGACACTATTGAGGCTGTCTTGATTATATATTATGGGTTAATTATGTCCAGTTTACACATGATTTTATTATTTTCCCAGTGTTTTGATTGTTTTTCTGCTACTATCTCTATTTCATATGATATTCTTATTATATCTTCTAAATCCTTTTGATTTTTTGTTATTCCTATTTTTACTATTCCTATTTTAAAATTATATAAATCTGTTTCGACATCTATCAAGGTATAATTTTTTTCTAATATATCTGGATTCCCATTATCTTCTAACAGTAGAACTTTAGACTCTTCTTTTATTTTACAACATGTACTTTTACTTCTACACTCTTTAGAACATTCTTTTTGTTCTTTTTGCTGGTCTTTTTGGTCTGATTTCAAACGTGTTCTTATTTTAGTTTCATTATTTATTGTTTGTGCCGGTGTATGAATAATATTCTTATACTTAATCCTAATACAAAATTTGCATTTACATTTAAGTCTCTTACCCATATTTTGTCCACCTTTACATATAAAACATTGATTACTGTCTAATCCTTTATTTCTCTCAAACTTATGAGTACATTCTTCAAATATATTTGCTAATACAATTGTCTGTATTTCTCCTAAATCTATTTTTTCTGTTCCTATCTCATTTATTTATTCTTCTTCTTCTAATTCTGAGGAGTCTGGTTGATTTCGTTTTTCTATATCTACACTTACTATAGAGATATATGCTTTCATTTTCTGACATATATTCGTCTACATTTATTAAAGTTTCTTGAAAATCTTTTATTAATTGTGAGTTTTTTGTCTTGCTATTAATTCTTTTTGGGCATGTATTAGCTAAGTGCTCTATCCTTCCACAAGTAAAACATTCTAATTTATTCTTATAATATCTTTCTGTCCTATATTTTCTAACATGTCTATTCTATTTAAGTAGGATTTTCTAGCTGATGATTTTCTTAAATAATACTTCTTTCTAGTATAACCTCTATTATATTGAGGCCTATATTTTCTATATTTCTTCTTTTGATAATTGTCTTTGTCATAACTTTGGGTTGTGTATATTATATTTTTACAAAAACTCATATCATTTTGTTTTAGTTATTTTTGTATTTGTATATGTGTACATTTTTCTTGCAAAATTTCCATAATATGCTGTAATTTTGGTCCTATAGATCATTTTGCATTCGAATTTTGTATTACTCCTTCTCTTTTGTACCATATTTCTTCTATTCTCTACCTAAAATTTCTAGTAATTTATTGAATAATTTTTTACCTAGGTCTTGGTCAAACGCATTTCCACTAATACAATAATAGAAATAATTGTTTAAGAATTTTTTTATAGGATGCCAACTACTTATACTTAATTGTTCTAGTCTTATTAATGCATTTTTTTGTAATATGACCAATCCACTATTTGGATCTTCTCCTGTTATTAGACTATGTATTTTATTTGTAAAATTATAAGGATTTGGTCTCATTGCTATTAAGGCTTGAAATCCTTGTGGAAATTCAGATTTGTAGGCTTCCCATAATCCTTTTGTTGATTCTCCTAAGAAAGTTTCCATGTAATTATACATTTTTTCTGCATCTGACTCATGATAGGCTTTTATAGAGTCTTCTACTACTATTCCTTTCCAATGAGTTCCACATTTGTGAATCATGAGCCGCTATATTTAATATTTTTTCTTTACTACCTCCTTCGTATAACCGATAGGTTCCTCTATATGCATTCTTTTTCCTACTGGTCTTATATTTTATGTTTCTACTTCTTGTCATATTCTATATACCCTTCTTCTAGGTACATTTCCTATACTAGTATCTATTGTATTTTGTTGAGTTGTTCTTTGGAATGGACTGGGACTAGAACTGGTTGACTACATTAATTCTTTTTGGCTTACTAATGAATCTGTTTCTTCATTGTCGTAACTATCTTGCAGTTCCTCTAGAATTTTATCAAAATTTTCTAGTTTCTTTTGTGAGATACTTTCTGCTCTATATCCCCAATTATCTCTTCTTAAATCACATTTTTTAAAATTGTCACGATCTAAAATCCACTAGTAGTCGTGATGGCGCCTAACATAGCCGCTAGGCAAGCCAACAGTGATTGATCAATTTAATTACCCATTCTAGTACCTTAAAATCATAATTTTCCATTACCGAACGGTATAAAGTAGAATTTACAGAGTGAATAAAAATATTTACACGAGCCACCATAATGAATAACCTGAAAGAAACCCCCAAAATCTGGTGTCACAAGTGCATGAGCATCAACTAGGAAATAAAATAAAATACAACATCTGTCTGGAATACAAATTAGACATGATATATAAATAACTCTAATGGAGACTCTGCAGGCTGCGGATCGGAGCGTGAAATGCAGCTCACGGTAAAGTCCCCACAATGGCCACGCCTTTGCGCCCAAAAGACCACCAGACATATAAGTACCTGCACAAAAAGTCCAGCGAGTGTAGTATGAGTACGTAAATCAACGCGTACCCAATAAGTATCTAGCCTAACCCTAGAGAAGTAGTAACGAGGGGTTGACATCAATACTTACTAGTGGTCCAATAAGACAGATACAGTAGAAGTAAACAGATGTGAACTAGAGACAATAAATAAAGTAGCAAGTATAATACGTGGTACAATCCTCCTCGCAGCAGTAACTCAAACTCTCAGCTAGTAGCTACCTCCTCAATCGAAGAATATATAATGGCTCCTTGCCAATTAACACACGATTTCATAAGAGTATTTTATAGAAATACCGAGGCATACGACCCGATCGTTCATAACATTGCCAAACCATAGATACATCTATTTTATTGCCGAGGAGAATGTCCCGCTCCCATGAGAGTGAGGTACATAAATCCTGCCGAGGCGTACGGCCCGATCCATCATAGTGTGCACACTGCCGATGGTCGAATGACACAAACCATAGATATATCTATCCTGCCGAGGCGACGAGCCCAATCCCATTAGAATAAGAAGCTTTGATGTGTCCTTGACCCCCACTCACGAATAGACATGTGAGTTATAAATTTTTAAGGGATACCTTTCAATGAGAACACATAACATAGGAGAAATTTGTAAGAGGAGTACAATTATTTTGCAGCTAATCATGAAGCCCGTCGAATCTCTTCCATAGCTAGTCTATCACTCTACGCAAATCTACTCTCAAGTCGCAACGTAAAATAAAGAAATATAATAGGAAAGAGACAACTAAAATAGTAAAATTATAGCATGGCAGGAACCTAAGTCTACCCGGACATAGCATGAATTTAACTACGTACGGACTCTCGTCACCTCGTGCGTACGTAGCCCCTGCAACAAGTTGCACATAATAAAAACGTCACCTACGGGTAGTTTCCCCCTCACAAAGTTAGACAGGAGACTTACCTCACTCCAAAGATCCAAAACCGGCTCCAAGGCCTCTCTAGCACCTCAAACCAAAGCCCGTCGATCCAAAACTATTCAAACAATGTGTAAACCAATCAAAAGATACTCTAATACCCATAATTAATCAATTTAAACAAATTCCCTACTCTGCTCAAAAAGTCTATAAAATGAATCCTCGGGCCCATGTGCCCGGATTCCGAAAATTTTTGAAAGTAAACTTTACCCATAACACCACGAACTAAAACATATAACTTATTCTAAATTCCATGTCCAATTTCGTGGTCAAATTCTAAAAATACCAAATTCTAGATTTTCTACCAAAACCCCCATAATTTCTACTAATTTCCATGTTAAAATCCTTATACAAACCATGTATTTAACTTGTAATAATTGGGAATCACTTGCCTTGTGTTGCTTGATGCATATCTCCCCTTGAAGCTCTCCAAAAATGCCCCAAGCAAGTGAAAAATGAAAGAAAAATGGGCCAAGTCGGGTTTTTAGAACAATCTGCCCAGCCGACCTTCCGCACCTGCGGAACACCAGCCGCACTTGCGGACAATCCATCGCAGGTGTGGTTCCCTCCAAGCTAGGCAAAATCCGCTTCTGCGGACCATTTTACGCTTCTGCGCGACCGCTAACCCTCCACTTCTGCAACTGAGCTGCCCCTCTTGTTTTTCGCTTCTGCAGAGTCCCCTTCGCATCTGCGGGCTTGCAGATGCGGAAATACACTTGCATCTGCGGCCACCCACCTTAGTCCAAAGGTTGCTTATGCGGCTCCACACCTACGGCCCAAACCTCGCAGGTGCGGTTACACTAGATATGCTGTCACCAACATTTTCATAAAGCCAAATTCAATCCGTTAACCATCTGGAATCCACCCGAGGCCCTCGAGACCTCGACCAATTATACCAACCCGTCCTAAAACATCATACGAACTTAGTCGAGCCTTTGAATCATATCAAACAATGCTAAAACCATGAATCACACCCTAATTCAAGCTCAATGAACTATAAAACTTCATACTTCTACATCCGACGCCAAAACCTATCAAATCAATTCGGAATGACTTCAAATTTCACACACGAGCCACACATGACATAACGAAGCTATTCCTAGGCTCGGAACCCCAAATGGACATCGATAACATCATAATACACTTCAAAATAAACTTATAAAATTCTTAAACCTTCGAAAATGATAACTTCCATCATAAATGCCGAAATGCTCCCGGGTGATCCGATACTCATCCCGAACATACGCCTAAGTCCGAAATCATCAAACAAACTTATTGGAACCTTCAAATCTTGATTCTGAGGTCGTTTACTCAAAAGTCAAACCTTAGTCAATTCTTCCAACTTAGAGCTTCCGAAATTAGAATTTTCTTTCTAAATTAATCCCGAACTTCCCGAAATTAAATTCCTACCACACGCACAAGTCATAATACCTGAAGTGAAGCTATTCAAGGCCTCAAATTGTCGAACGACGTGCTAGAGCTCAAAACGACCGGTCGATTCGTTACATTCTCCCCCACTTAAACGTACGTTCGTCCTCAAACGTGCTAAGGACTGCTCCGGAGTTTTCTAAAATTGATGTACAACACCTTGTCCACCTGCCCGTACCACCACATTCCGGTTGAACATAGTAGCTCGAGCCAGACTGAAAATCCTCCCTACAACCTTAGCTAACACGCTTTATAACCAAGTCCCAACTTCTAAATTCTTCTACAGGTCCTAAATCTAACATACTAACACCGTACCAATCACCACACACTGTACCAAAACATGATCATGCACCTATGCTGAAATTACACCATGTACCACATAAGCTAGTTGCCCATAATAACATCCTCCGACCACAATAGCTGTAATTTATGGAATCTAACACCCGCAATACATCTCATGACGTATATAAATCTTGTTTCAACTCTCACAATACTGCCATGATGAAAGAGATGTATAAAAACTCATAACCACCTACCGAATAAATAATTCATGGAGTCTCTCGTCCTGATAAGAATCATTACCTCATTTTGAACTGAATAATGAAATTTTCCCTTTAATGTACCTTATATAAATATGATCGCACTAATTTTAGGTCCAATAATATCGTCTCACCCTGTACAAGCTGCTCAGGCAATAAGCCACCTTAAGCACTAACTCAGATCTCATATGACGCCATCAATGCGCCGACAAGCTATAACTCGAATATGACACGTAAGGAGGAACGAACTCTGGAAAAGAATACCCAGCCACGCAATGAAATGAACGGTCGAACAGATGTTATGAACCCTTCTAAAAAAATGAGAAACAAAATACGCAGGAATGGATATAGGGAACCATACTCAACATATCACTGTTGCTTTGCAACCCGATCCAAGCATGATACCGTTGCGGCGTGCAACACGATCCAAATAACGTACCCATGGCGGCGTGCCACGCGATCCACTCATAACCATAAATAAGGACATGCTCATCAAGCCATAATGCTTCTACCTACTGAATACCAAATATCGGCCATAAACACGCTAAGTGCAAAAATACAACTCTGGGGAGACGGATGGCGCCATACGCTACAAAACCCAAGCACGACTAAGGTGCGATAAATGACTTGCATCTCGAGAGCCATCCTGCTCATATGACACCACAAGCTATACGGGACCTCAATACACGTGCGAACAATCAAGTTGTCTCAATCCGGCATAACCCCCACAGTTCACAAAGGAATAGAGCGCCTTCCAACCATAAACTCTCACATTAACGATAGTACCAAAATCTCCGTACTTGGTTTCGATCTTTAACAATCAGGTGACTAGCAAGTCACACTCATACAATTTCCTCGTGGGTTACGCTCCCACGACCTTCCGCCCCGGTAGCAAAGTTTGCACCTCCATACCACTAACCGTACTAATCTGTAAAGCAATTCAAGAACCCACAATTCAATACACAATGCTCTTTCCACAGAACACCATTCCCAGGCGACACTAGGAAAATGTCAGCTTACTCTGAACATCTAAATTCTTTTCCGGCTTATCCGAGCTCGTGACATCCTTAATACCGAACCGCAACCTCGATCCTCAGCTTTCAAATTCACAAGCCGCGTACTGCACCTATCATGCCGCTATGCGAGAATACCAGAATTCACTATAACTCCTGAACCACTAGTAGAATAAACGCTTCATTCGCTAGAAGCCTTTCACTTAGCTCAATTCAGAAGAACCCATGAAACACGCAACTGAATTCCCAAACCGCAGAAAATACAAACCTCAAGTCATGATCTAAACTACCATGACTCTTCCAGAAGTCCATCTACACCACAAAGCCATTTAAAATCACATGCCTCCCAAATCAATCAAGTCATGGTGGTTGTCAAGCCTGCACGTACAACTACAAACCACATGTTATAACTTCACACACAGAATGAACCGACCATTCCACAATCATGCTGATTCAACCATTACAACCGACCCAACTTCTTTAAAGTTTCCCTTGACCTGCATTAGAAATAACGTTAGCTCCATTCACAACATAACAAACTCAATCAGCACTCATCCCGAGTGACCCGAATCGCGAGACTACATCGTCTCAGTACCCATGAACCATCTCATACTTTCCTCATATACTGCACCGCATATCCGATGATAACATAGAATATTCCAAGTCCCGTTCGTAATCCACGGCGAAAACTTTATCCTTAACCACATAACGGACTCGAAATCCTTAGGCAATGCACTTTAATTCTTGGACCCACTAGAACCATTGTTGAGAGTCACCCACTCTGACCTAATCCCGAATATAACCAAACTCCAACGCTCTGCTAGCACACGAAAATGCCCTCAAAGAAAAAATCGACTGGATTCTTTTCCTTGCACCTTACATCCACAAGAAGCATAAACTCTGGGCCTTACTGAAACCTGCACCTCAATCGATAAGGCGAAGTATAGCACACATTCATCAAGTTCTTTGCTCGAATTACCCTGATCGTTTCTTTCCTTAGTCATAAATAATCCACCAATGTACCGATAATCAGAAGTTGCACAAGCAGACAACTACGCGATCCGGTCATAGATGATGGGGCTTCTCCCACTTAGCTTTAAGCTACCATCACATAATGGAGAGCGCATAATGGTTCCTCCTCCTCATTTACCATGATCCTGTACCATTAACCCGCCAAATTTCTCAAAGTATTTTGTTAGGCCTTTCATGAGCACTATGAATCATCAATCACAATCTCGTATTCGTCCTCTAACGGGTAGCAAGTAGTATTCTTTGCAGAAGCTTTATTAACATCACACAACCGCTAACCTGCTCACAGGAGATAACACACCTGTGGAATTCCTTACCGACATCTTCCCACGATGTTGTATAAGCCCGTTCTTTCCCCATTGATATCAACTGAGAGTTCAACAATGTCATCCAAACTCAAGTCATATTGCATCTGAAATGGTAATCAAATCTTCACACCGCTATTCATTTCAAGCAGACTCCTTTCTGCCCTATTCCATCTTTCTCCGTATAGTAATCATCAATCCAAATAAAGTACGTAGACCAAATCACCTTCCATCACGATCCTCCAAACCATCCCACACTTTCTCAAGGTACGTGGCTATCCTACCACAAAATCAATATGCTACTCTGCCTCTCCTACCTCGGTCAAACCATCTCCTTTAAGAAACTTCTCGACTTCCGCTTCTCATACTTGACCTGCAAGTAATTCAACCACCGCAAGACACCTCCCACATATCCTTCCTCATTCTCTGCTACCAAATGTAGCATTAAATCAAAATCCAACTCTAAGCATCCTGGAAGATCATCTTCCTCAAGCCATCACATTAGAAATACCAATTCGATCTTGAACCGCTGCACACTGCTATTTCTGACAACCGCCCCTCAGGCACCATTTCACAATACCCTGCCCCGAAGGCAAAATCAAAGAAGACCATAACACCGGCAAACCGTAATGCGTTCAAACAAGAACTACGACGTAGCATCATAATGAAGATTCCACCACGCTCAAAAATACAAGTCTCGTTACCCCTTCAACCAAAACCTGAACCTCCATAGTCCGATTGGCTTTCCTTTGCTGGAATTAAATGTTGAACCTCTAAATCATGCAGTGAGAAATTCCCCTTTTGAGCCATTCACTGCCTCAACATATAAACGAGCACCCTGCCATTACACCAACACTGTGCGATAACAACGTGCGAACATCATAGCAATCTTTGCATAGCCGCAAAACCATCGGAAATACAGCTATTGAGTTGAAATGACAGAACATCCTTCTGCAAGGTGACGACAATAGCCTGCCCGAACACATAGGGAAAAATATCCAGCACTATGTCTGCAGTACCACCATAACTACTCGACGCCCACTTGATAACAAGCGCTTCACGACGCATAAGATTGAGTAGGATCGAAATAAAGGCATAAACCTCAAAGGAATCAAACCGCACGATGAGGAATCAAGAAGTGAAGTGCTCCTAACAGCCCTGTAGCCTCTCGAAGGTAAGTACAGACGTCTCCATACCGATCCGCAAGACTATACTAGACTTGCTCCTGACTCGTGAGACCTAAGTGAACCTAACGCTTTGATACCAAGCTTGTCACGACCCAAAATCCACTAGTAGTCGTGATGGCACCTAACACCGCCGTCAGGCAAGCCAACGGTGATTGATCAATTTAATTACCCATTCTAGTACCTTAAAATCATAATTTTCCTTTACTTAATAGTATAAGGTAGAATTTACAGAGTGAATAAAAATGTTTACACGAGCCACCATAATGAATAACCTGAAGGAAACCCCTAAAACCCGGTATCAAAAGTACATGAGCATCAACTAGAAAATAATATAAAATACAATATTTGTCTGGAATACAAATTAGACAGGATATATAAATAACTCTGATGGAGACTCTGCACGCTGCGCATCGAAGCGTGAAATGCAGCTCACGGTAAAGTCCCCGCAATGGTTGTGCCTCTGCATCCAAATGACCACCAGACATATAAGTACCTGCACAAAATGTGCAGAAAGTGTATTATGAGTACGTAAATCAACACGTACCCAGTAAGTATCTAGCCTAACCCCAGATAAGTAGTGACGAGGGGTCGACATCAACACTTACTCGTGGTCCAATAAGATAGATATAGTAGAAGTAAACAGATGCGAACCAGAGATAATAAATGAAGTAGCAAGTATAATATGTGGTACAATCCTCCTCTCGGTAGTAACTCAAACTCTCAGTTATTAGCTACCTCCTCAATCGAAAAATATATAATGGACCTTATCATATAGGCCGTCAAAGTTCAATCAGGAAAAGCTCACAGATATGCTGGCTTCTTGCCAATTATTACACACGATTTCATGAGAGTATTTTATAGAAATACCGAGGCAAACAGCCCGATCCCATTAGAATAAGAAGGTTTGACGGGTCCTTGACCCCCACTCACGAATAGACGTGTGAGTTATAAATTTTTAAGGGACACCTTTTGATGAGAACGTATAACGTGGGAGATATTTGTAAGAGGATTACAAATATTTCGCGATTAATCATGAAGCCCGTCGAATCTCTACCATATCGAGTCTATCACTCTATGCAAATCTAGTCTCAAGTCGCAACGTAAAATAAAGGAATTTAATAGCCAAGAGACAACTCAAATAGTACAATTATAGCATGGCGGGAAATTAAGTCTACCCGGACATAGCATGACTCTAACTACGAATGGACTCTCGTCACCTAGTGCGTATGTAGCCCCCGCAACAAGTAGCACGTAATAAATACATCACCTAGGGGTAGTTTCCCCCTCACAGAGTTAAACAGGAGACTTGCCTCGCTCCGAAGTTCCAAAACCGGCTCCAAGGCCTCTCTAGCACCTCAAACCAAAGCCTGTCGATCCAAAACTATTCAAACAATGTGCAAACCAATCAAAAAAAAAATACACTATAATACCTATAATTTATCAATTTAAACAAATTCCCCACTCCGCTCGAAAAGTTTATGAAATCAACCCTTGGGCCCACGTGACCGGGTTATGAAAATTTTTGAAGTTAAACTTTACCCATAACACCACGAACTAAAATATATAACTTATTCCAAATTCCATGTCCAGTTTCGTGGTCAAATTCCAAAAATACAAAAATCTAGGTTTTCTACCAAAAACCCCACAATTTCCACTAATTTCCACGTTTAAATCCTTATACAAACCATGTATTTAACTTGTAAGAAGTGGGAATCATTTACCTTGTGTTTCTTGATGAAAATCTCCCCTTGAAGCTCTCCAAAATCGCCCCCACCAAGTGAAAAATGAAAGAAAAAGGGGCCAACTCCCGTTTTTAAAACATTCTGCCCAGCCGACCTTCCGCACCTGCTGACAATCCATTGCAGGTGCAGTTCCCTCCAAGCCAGGCAAAATCCGGTTCTGCAGACCATTTTATGCTTCTGCGCGACCGCTTCTGCACGACTGCATGTGCAGATACCCCTCCGCTTCTATGACCGAGCTGCCCCTCTCGTTTTCCGCTTCTGCTGAGTCCCCTTCGCATCTGCGGGCTCGCAGATGCGGAGATACACTCGCATCTGTGGCCATCCACCTTAGTCCAAAGGTCGCTTCTGCGGCCACAGTGCCGCTTGGGTGCAGCTCTGCACTTGCGGCCCAAACCCCGCAGGTGCAATTACACCAGATATGGTGCCACCAGCATTTTCATAAGGCCAAATTCAATCTGTTAACCTTCCGGAATCCACTCGAGGCCCTCCGGGACCTCGACCAATTATACCAACCAGTCCTAAAATATTATATGAACTTAGTCGAGCTTTTAAATCACATCAAATAATGCTAAAACCACGAATCACACCCCAATTCAAGCTCAATGAACTTTAAAACTTCATACTTCTACATTCGACGCCGAAACCTATCAAATCAATCCGGAATGACTCCAAATTTCACACACGAGCCACAGATGACATAACGAATCTATTCCAAGGCTCGGAACCCCAAACGGACATCGATAACATCAGAATCCACTTCAAACCAAACTTATAAATTCTTAAACCTTCGAAAATGATAACTTCCCATAATAAATGCCGAAATGCTTACGGGTGATCCGATACTCAACCCGAATATATGGCCAAGTACGAAATCATCATACGAACCTATTGGAACCTTCAAATCCAGATTCCTAGGTCGTTTACTCAAAAGTCAAACCTTAGTCAATTCTTCCAACTTAAAGCTCCGAAATTAGAATTTTCTTTCCAGATCAATCCCGAACATCCCGAAATTAAATTCTGACCATACACACAATTCATAATACCTAAAGTGAAGCTACTCAAGGCCTCAAACTAGCGAACGGCACGCTAGAGCTCAAAATGAAAGGTCGGATAGTTACAAAAATGTTCTTCTATTTCTTCTAAGGTTAGTCCCCTCGTTTACATCACTTATATTGGAAAGTTATATTTTTATCTTTCTTAGTGAGTTCTTGTGCTTCTTCTAAGGCTATATCTACTTCAAAGTCATTTTGTGTTATTTCTACGTTCATAAATTCAGTATTTTCTAATGTACTTTCAGTTTCATCAGCTAGTTCTTTTTTATTAGTATAATTATAATCTGTAAACCTAATTGAGGTTTCACCTTTAGAGTTTGTATACATTAAATGAGATTCTGGTTTTAGTATTTTTGGTTTAGCAAAATCTTCTAAATTTCATTTTAATCCTGCATATTTTTCTGGGTTTATTTTTATGGGTTTTATTAATTTTATTCCTTTATTTCCCATTATTTCTACTACATCATCTACGTTTATTTTAAATTTTGTGCTATTATTAGTTGCCATTTTTTCTATGAACCCTACACATATTAATAAATTATTCCCATTGTTCATTTCCTCATATGTTTTAGTCTGTATTCCTATTTTTATATTTTTCCAAGTTCTGTCATGTTTATCACAAAATCTGCACTTATGTAAAATATTCCTCCATTATTTGTCATATCTACCTCCGTTAAGCCTATTATAGATTTCTTTAAGTCTGACCATCTGTTATCAGATACTACAACCAATACTTAGGTTCCCAAATTCTTTCTAGTTAGTCCTATTAATCCTATTACTATTAATCCCATATGCATTAAATTTCTTTTATAATTTCTCATTTGTTTTATTGATTCGGGATTAATCAAATTTATAGTTACAATTTTATTTCCTTTGGCTGATAATTGTTCTTCTCGATAATGTCTATATAATTGCGAGTTATTTGAAAAATATCCTACATCATATAATATTTTTGGGTTGAGTAACCTTAGTTGATTTTGTTGGAAAATCTGTATATCTTTATCTATATCTAATATTTCATCTAACTGTTGATTTTCTTCTTGTTTTTTTCTGGTCATGATTCGTGATAACATATTATTACCAATTCTATTGTCTGAAAAGCTTACTTTGGGTCTTTCATCATTTGTTGTTCTAGTCCTACTTGAAAAAAGGTCCATTTTTGATCTATTTTTTGGAATTTCTATCATAGTTTTTACTTCTTGTTTCTTTAATAATATTATCTAATTTCTTATTAACTTCTAATAGTAATGCTATTATAGTATTATTTTGTTTAATTTTTATCTGAACTGATCTTGCTTGAGGAATGTGGTCTGTAAATTCTTCTGGGTTAGGTTGAAATTTTATTGTAAATTGTAAGGCTTTATCATATACTGGGTCTAGATTGTTCTTGAAAGAGAAATTTCTTTTAGTGTTTTTATCGTTTCTTTTAATACACTTATATCACTTTTTAATGCTTCTACCTGATGCATTACATTTTCTACTAACTTAGTTGTTTGAATTTCTAATTCTTTTGGTTTTTCTGTAAAAGTTCTAGTTAGTTTTTCTATTTCGTTTTTTGTAGGTATTTTTCTAGGTTACATTTATTATTTAAAAACTTAAGTTTTCTATCTACTCTAATTCTTCTGATTTTAAAAATTCAAAATTTTGTTCTAATTTTTCCAAAACTTTTCTTTGTTTATTTTGTAGAGATTCTATTATATCTAGTGTTCTTATTAGGTTTTATTATTTTCTTGTGATTTTTCACAAAAATTAATTATTAGATCTACCAAAGTATTATATTGTTTATCGTATGTATGTAATATATGTTCTCCACTGCTAAAATTACACTTTATAATTGAATTCTCTTTTAATATTCTATATTTCTTTTCTGGATATATTCTTAAGTCTAAATATTCTAAATTCTTTAATTTATCTATTTTAATTAGCCTAGTGGTATCCAAAATTTTTTGCTTTTTAAAAATTGTATCCATTGCTCCGCATACATTATATCACGTTCTAATCCTTGTATTTTCCAATCTAAACCGGATATGTTCTCGTCACTAATAATATTCTGTACTAGTAGATTTGGTGTTATATGAATTTGTAATTCTGATTCTTTAATTTGTTGAGCTAATTCTGAGGTTGATGTTAAAAGTTTTTTTTAACTTTTTTGAGTATTTTTATTAATTCTATTTTTCCTGCTATATCTCTATTTAAAATTCAATAATTAAAGGCTATTCGTTTAGTCAAAGGATGTTGTCTCATAAGTATAGTCTATCCTAAAGGAAAATATTCTATTTTACTTCTACGTGTTCTAATATATTCTTTTTCTTGTATAATATCGTTATTGACTCTGAAGAAAACATCCAATATTCCCTTCATCACCAACCATTCTCCAACACCCTTTGTAAAATATTTTCCTATGTATGCTTTAGTATTTTCTATGTCAAGCCTGTAAAATTAATGAAGCTTTATGCTTTAGTATGCAAGTTTTTGATTTTCAAGTCCAGTAAACTCTTTCGGGTTCACCGAAAAGGAAATCTCTCTCTTGTAAACATGTAAGTTACTATTTTTATCTAAAAATTATGCTTCTGTTTATTACCCCAAAAAAAAAGAAGGTACATTTCCTGTACTTTTTTAAATATCCTCCGTATATATATATATATATATATATATATATATATATATATATATATATATATATATATATATATATATATATATATATAT
>MCJB01049542.1:10004-23769 GCA_002018475.1 Nicotiana obtusifolia | reverse complement strand
TACCACCACAGAGAAGTTTTCTTTAAGTGCAAGATCAACAGGGAGTAAAGTATCGTTGGGACCATACTAGGGCAAATGACGGACCTGCCACTTATCTAAGATTATCTCTCCTCCCTATTACTTAAAATTTTCGAGCACAGCTGAAGCTAACTCTTGAATTCTTTCCAGGTGCCTTGGAATAAGACAGCTAATACGGAAATTTGTAAATAGCAAATCGTCTGCTCGCCTAATCGGAGCATCTTGTACAAAATGAATGCTGCCTTTGCCAATCGTAGTCCTATATATAGCAAACTGCCTGCTCAATCAATCGGAGCATCCTGTACAAATCGCACGTCGGCTTCACCAATTGAAGTCCTGTATATATAGCAAACCATCAACTCAATCAATCAGAACGTCTTGTAGAAATCGAACGTTGGCTTCGCCAACTGGAGCCTTGTATATAGCAAACTACAAACTTTGCTAGCAAAAAGCAATCCGTAGCACCACTCCATCAATCACGGATGCCGGAATAAACCATCGCAAACCTCGTCACCAACATCCTGCCAATTGATGGTCGTAACCTAGCTTCGCAGTTAAGAGTATATCTTGGGCATGCTTTCATTTTTTTTACTCTTACTTCGAATGTTTTGACGTTTGTTCATATAGCTTTAGGTATGATTATGGTTTTTATCAATCAACCCCGAGAGGATAATAAGTTTACATTTCAGTGCAAAGCTCTCCCAACAAGCGGAGACAATTTTCAAATGCTTCGACAGCTGCGGAACGATACACAGCCCGGCTAACAAAATCGAGTCAGGATCAAGTATCCCATCATCCCAATCCCTAATAACGGCTCACCAGCAGCCAGGTATTATCATTCCTGCATCATTTAAATCACATCTTAATATATTCTGTATTGCAATATATTGGTATGCGTGTATTTAGCTTTTTTTTGTAGGAACAAACACCGTAGCATGGAACTTTTTCTTACCAGCAGACCAAACTATAATGCTACAGGGACAGCCAACCCAGTAGCGGGCCTAAGATCCCAGCTCAAGACGATCAGCGAAACTCAAAATTTTGAATCATTCAAATCAGGCTGGAAAATTCAAGCTACCATGAGTGACCAATCTTCCGTCTCGCCATATCGTCGCAATGCGATACTGGGGGTAATTCCTGCAGGTGCCGCTTTCCCAAGATCCCTACTCCAGAACTACATGAGGCCTGATCCTCGTTAAGCCCAAGATATGCAAGCAATTAAAAGCCAGAATTTGGCCCAATATTCCCAAACTTTTTTAGATTCTTCCTCAACTCAATCCTACAACTCATAATCTCCATGCCATTCTTGCAATGCGTGCCTAAAGTCGGAAAAAAATTGGCGTTGGTTCAATTTCTTTGCGCGAAAACTCTTTTATCGTCTCTGGTCAAAGAGGGGCAGTTGTTGATGGTCAATTTTGACCCTCCCTTTTAAAATTAATTTATTTATACTTAATAATTTACAATAAATATTTTCAAATTATTTGCTAGTAATGAATATATATTTCTTCAAATTAATTCAGTATTATTTTTGAATTAATTTTTTAACATTAGTATTATTTAATTATAAATATATTTACTATTTAAGGATTTTTAAAGAATAATTCCTATACGTAAGTTCTGTAATCAATTTCGTAAATTACTTCTTAAAATAGTTAATTAGTTTACTACTTCAATAATTCAAATTAATGTCCTAATGAAGTTGTAACGACCCGACTCGTTGTTTTGCTTTCTAAAACCCCGTCCCCCTAAATAAGACTCCTCGTATGTGCTCTTACTATTTTATGACTTGGGGGGATGGTTAGTTCGAGATTTGGAAGGGTTCGGGTTGAAATCGGAGCACTTGGTTCCTTAGTTTGGCTTTAAAAGGTTAAGTTTGACTTCGCTCAAGTTTTTTAGAAACGACCTCGGAATCATGATTTGACGGTTCCAATAGGTTCGTATGATAATTTTGGACTTGGGTATGTTTGAATCGGGTTTTGGACGATCTGGGAGCATTTCGGCGGTTAATAGTGAAAGTTGACAATTTGAAGGTTTTAAAGTTCTTTAAATTTGGTTTGGAGTAGGTTTTGGTGTTATCGAGGTCCGTTTGAAATTTTGATCCCGGGAATTGTTCTGTATGATGATTTAAGACTTGCACGCATAATTTGGTGTCGTTCCGAGTAGTTTAAGTATGTTTCGGCGCCCCTCGGAGTAAGTTGAAGAACTTGAAGTTCATAAGTAGATCTAATTTGGTTTAGGGTATGATTCTTAGTTTCATTGTTGTATTATGCATTCTGAGGGTGCGAGCGAGTCCGTTTTATGATTTCAAACATGTTGGTATATTTGGGCGGTGCCGCGGGGGCCTTGGGTGTTAATCGGACTAGGCTCGGACCAAGTTTGGACTTAGGGGCAGCAGCTGAAGCACCAGACTTATGGTATAATCGCACCTGCGGAGGACTAGCCGCAGGTGCGAGCTCGCAGAAGCGAGCAAGAAGCTGCAGAAGAGGCCCAGGAAGGGCAGCCCAAGAACTGCAGATGCGGGTGGGCGTGCGCACCTGTGAACCCACAGGTGCGATAGAAGAAAATGCAAGAGCAGCCTAAGGCCGCAGGTGCGGCCTGTGTGTCGCAGGAGTGGACCCGCAGAAGCAGGCTAGGGGTCTGTAGAAGCGAGTGTATGCCACTGGGAATGGGCCGAACCTGCAATGACTTTTCCGCAGATGCGGAGCCGCAAAAGCGGCCAACCCTCCGCAAGTGCGAAAATCGCAGAAGGCAGAACCTCATTTCATTCGGGACTTAGGCATTTTGAACTCATTTATTTCATTCCTTGGGCGATTCTTGGAGCTCTTAAAGAGGGGTTTTCACCTAACATCTTGAGGTAAGTAATTTCTATACAATGTGAATTAAATACATATATTATGGGTAGATTTAACATGTAAAATTTGTGAAATCATGGGTTTAGATGAAAAACCAAGATTTTTGATAAAAATGGGATTTAACCACGAAAATGATTATGGAATTTAAAGAAAATCATATATTTGAGTTCATGAGGTGATGGGTAACAACTTTCTTCGAAAATTTCCGGAATACAGGCACGTGGGCCCGAAGATGAATTTTAGAAATTCTTCAATTGGATTGGGTAATTACTTTAATAGCTAGAATATGAACTTTTGAGCATGTGTTGATGATTTTATATAATATTTGACTAGTTGCGAGTCGTTTGGCACCGAGTTGAGGGTTTAAAACATAATTGTGGACCGGAAAGTAAGCTTTGAGACGAGGTAAATCTCTTTTCTAACCTTGTAAGAGGGAATTAACCCCATAGGTGAATTGAATTAATATGTGCTTCTATTTGTGGGCACTACGTACGCATGAGTTGACGAGAGTCCGTGTTGTCCGGGTAGTTTAGGACCCAAATCATGTTATACTTGCGATGTTTGCACCCTACTTGTTAATTTAAATGCTTATGTCATATTGGAACTTGATAGAGAAATTGTAAAAGGTCGAGTTTCATTTACTTGAGTTTTGGACGGGTTACTTGACCGTTAATAAGAATTGGTGCTTCTTTGAATATTTTTCTCTTAATAATCTTTGAATCGGTTGTTTTCTCTTCTTGTGGAGCTGGCCGAACGCCTCGGTAGTAGAATCGATGCATCTATGGTTCATGGTGTTCGACCCTCGGCAATGCACAGTTTATATATTTGTACGTTGGATTGGGCCGTATGACCTCGGCATAATGTCTTCGTAATAAATTCTTGAAGCCCAATTATAATTGATATTGTCTTATTGGCTTGAGAGATTAATTTGTAAAATAATGGAAATTAATTTGGGATTCACTATTAGCATAAGAATTGTTTATTTATTTCTTGTTATTGAGGTTTCACCTGTATTTATATAGCCCATGCTTAATTATAATTTTGATATTTTATTGTTAGCCCATAGTAAATGCTGAAGTAGACCCTTCATCACTTTTTCTTCGAGGTTAGACTAGATACTTACTAGGTACATGTTGTTTATGTACTCATGCTACACTCGGCATTAATCATGTAGGATCTTAGGCAGGTGCATCTGGTTATCAGTCCGGCGCGCATCCTTGACTTCCACGAGACTTTGCGGTGAGTTGTCTTCCGAGCCCATTCTGCAGCATCCGAAGTCTTCCTTTTTGCTTTTACTTTCCATCTGTTTCACTTCAGACAGTAGTGTAGTATTTTTTATATTCTACTAGTAGCTCATATACTTGTGACACCTGGTCTTGGAGATCATGCTAGTAGACACTTGATGATTTTTGGTTATTTACTTCATTTCAATTGCCCTTAAAAATTGGTTATCTCACATTTTACTAAATTTTTACATCTTAATATTCAAAATTAAGAATTAAGTATTTCTAAATGGTTAAAAGAAACAATCACACGGTTATCCACAGTGGGCTTGCCTAGCGTAACGTTGGGCGCCATCACGGGCTATAGGGGAAATTGGGTTGTGACAACATGGTATCAGAGCACTAGGTTCACGCGAGTCTCACAAGTTATAAGAAGGCCTAATAGAGTCTTGTGGATCGGTGCGGAGACATCCGTACTTATCTTCGAGAGGCTATAGGGTGTTAGAAAAATACTCTTTCTTCATCTCCTATCGTGCAGTTGATGTTATATTAAGTATCCTTCTCTTATTCTCTCACAGATGGTGAGAACGTGCACAGTGGATGTTCCAAAACTGGGAGGAGCTGCTCCCCCTATTGCTAGAGGCCGGGGAAGGACACTGGCCCGAGGTAGAGGACGAGGACGTCCTAGAGTTACTCCAGCTATACCACCAGCGGATCCAGTGGAGGATCCTATTATTGAGGAGCAGGGCGAGATGCCTGCGGCAGAGCCAGCCCTGGTAGATTTCATGTCGGCACCTGGCTTCCAGGAGGTCATGGACCGTATGCTACGGTTCATGGATACTGTGACCCAGGCTGGTTTATTTCCAGCAGATCCATCCACATCTCAGGCTGGAGGGGAAGCACAGACCCCTACTGCTCAGGCTCTTGGGCATGCAGCTGCTGTATATTAGACCGCGGGCACACTACCCGTGGGCGGAGCCCAGCTAGCGGCAACAGCTGAACCTGAGCCTAAACTAGCTGCGGCCAGTGAGCCGCAGAAGCTACTGGACAGATGGACTAGGATACACCCTCCTGTCTTCGGAGTTGAGCGTCATGAGGATCCCCAGGACTCCACTGATCGGTTCAGGGACGGACTGCACCAATGAGGATATTATAGACCCACAGGGTGGATTTTACTACTTTCCAGCTGGAGGGCAAGGCTCGTAGATGGTGGCAGTCTTATGTTCTTGGCAGACCAGCAGGTTCTCCTCCCTTGACTTGGGATCAGTTTACACACCTTTTTTTGGATAGGTACATTCCACCCTCCCATAGGAAAGAGCAGTGGTTTCAATTTGAGCAACTCCAGAAGGGTCAGATGTCAGTGACCGATTATGAGGCGAGATTTTTTGAGTTGTCTCGCCATGCACTTATGATACTTCCTACTAAGGCGGAGAGGGTACAGAGGTTTGTTGCGGGGTTGCACTTCATGCCATTATGGCCCGAGAGGTTGAGATGGAGATTTCTTACCAGCTAGTTGTGGAGATAGCTCGGAGGATTGAGGGTTATCGTCAGCGGGGCCGAGAGCAGATGCCGCGGGACAAGCGATTTTGTTATTCTGGTGGTGGCCGCCAGTTGGCGATCCAGCTAGATTATATGCTTTCCCGGCCAGACCAGATGCAGTGGCCTCAAGTGCCGTGATCATGAAAATTATTTCTGTCTGCGGTAGGGATGCTTCAGTATTATTTGATCCAGGGGCTACCTATTCATATGTGTCATCTCTGTTTGCTCATTTCTTGGATGTTCCTCGTTAGTCCTTGGGTACTCCTGTTTATATGTCCACTCTAGTGGGCGATTATGTTGTTATGGATCGGGTCTATCGGTCCTGCATTGTTACCTTCTGTGGTTATGAGACTAAAAAGGATCTCCTGCTGCTTGATATGATCGACTTTGAGGTCATCCTGTGCATGGACTGGTTATCCCCATATCATGCCATCCTTGATTGCCATGCCAAGACTGTTACCATGGCGATGCCAAAGTTGCCTAAACTGGAGTGGAAGGGTTCGTCTGTCAGCACACCTAGTTAGATCATCTCCTTTATTAAGGCTCGACACATAGTCGAGGAGGCTTATTTGGATTATCTAGCTTATGTTTGGGACACTACCGCAGAGACTCCGACGATCAATTCAGTGCCTGTAGTCTGAGAGTTCTCCGATGTGTTTCCTTCTGATCTTCCAAGCATGCCACCAGATTGTGATATCAATTTGTTGCATTGATTTGGCTCCAGGTACCCATCCTATATCTATCCCGACGTACTGTATGGCTCTGAAAGAGTTGAAGGAGCTAAAGAAGCAGCTTGAGGAGTTGCTAGCAAAGGAGTTCGTCAGGCCGAGTGTATCACCTTGGGGTGCACCAGTGCTATTTGTGAAGAAGAAAGATGGGACTATGTGGATGTGCATTGATTACCGCCAGTTGAACAAAGTCACAATTAAGAACAAGTATCCGTTGCCACGTATTGATAGTTTATTTGACCAGTTGCAGGGTACTAGAGTATTCTCTAAGATCGACTTGAGATGGGGTACCATTAGTTGAAGATTCGAGATTCTGATGTTCCAAAAAATGCTTTTTGTACTAGATATGGCCATTATAAGTTTCTAGTAATGTCCTTCGGTCTGAGTAACGCCCTGGCAGCGTTTATGGATTTGATGAACCGAGTGTTCAGGCCGTATGTTAATTCGTCTGTCATTTTCATCATTGATGACATCTTGATCTACTCGCGTAGCATGGAGGAGCACGAGCAGCATTTGAGGGTGGTGCTTCAAACCATGCAGGAACAGAGCTATATGCTATGTTCTCCAAGTGTGAGTTTTGGCTAGATTCTGTAGCTTTCTTAGGGCATGTTGTATCAGGAGAGGGTATTAAGGTGGATCCTAAGAAGATTGAGGCAGTTCAGAATTGGCCTCATCCTACTACGGTGACTGAGATCAGGAGCTTCTTAGGGTTAGCAGGTTATTATCGTCGATTTGTTGAGGGCTTCTCATCCATTGTAGCACCTTTGACTAGATTAACCCAGAAGGGGTGCTCCGTTCTGTTGGTCCGATGATTGTTAGGTGAGCTTTCAGAAGCTCAAGACAGCATCTAGTGTTGCCTTCCGGTTTGGGAAAGTATACTGTGTATTGTGACGCATCACGCGTTGGTTTGGGTTGTGTATTGATGTAGGAGGGGCGAATTATTGCACATGCTTCACGTCAACTGAAGCCCCATGAGAAGAATTACCCTGTACATGATTTGGAGTTTTCCGCGATTAGTCATGCTCTTAAGACCTGGAGCATTATCTTTATGGGGTGTCCTATGAGGTTTACACTGATCATCGTAGCTTGCAGCTTTTGTTCAAGCAGAGGGATCTCAATTTGAGGCGGCGCAGGTGGCTTGGGTTACTGAAGGATTCTGATATTACCATCCTTTATCATCCGGGCAAAGCGAATGTAGTTGCAGACGCCTTGAGTAGAAAGGCGGAGAGTATGGGTAGTTTGGCCTTCATTTCAGTAGAGGAGAGGCCACTAGCTTTGGACATTCAGTCCTTGGCTAACAGACTTATGAGGGTGGATATTTCAGAGCCCAGCCGAGTTCTTGCATGTGTCGTTGCCCAGTCTTCACTATTTGAGCAGATCAAGGCTCGGGAACTTGTTGGTTCTAGAAGAGACGGTGCTACAGAGTGGTGCCAAGGTGGTTACTATCGGCGAGGATAGTGTTCTGCGACTCCAGGGTCGTCTATGTGTTACTAATGTCGATGGCTTGAGTGAGAGGATTCTAGAGGAGGCACACAGTTCTCGGTATTCTATTCATCCAGGTGCTACGAAGATGTATCGCGACCTGAGGAAGCATTATTGGTGGCGGCGGATGAAGAATGACATAGTTGAGTATGTTGCGAGGTGTCTAGATTGATTGCAGGTTAAGTATGAGCACTAGAGGCCAGGTGGCCTACTCTAGCAGATGACTATACCTAAGTGGAAATGGGAGGCGCATTACTATGGACATCGTAGTTGGGTTACCGCGGACCTTGCGGAAGTTTGATGCAGCTTGAGTCGTTGTCGATAGGTTGACCAAGTCGGCACACTTTATTCCGGTTGGGACTACGTATACTTCAGAGTGGTTGGCCCAGATATATATCCAGGAGATAGTCCGGTTGCATGGTGTGCCTGTTTCCAACATATCAGATAGAGGCCCTCAGTTTACTTCGCATTTTTGGAGAGCAGTACAGAGTGAGTTGGGGACCCGGGTAGAGCTCAGCACAGCCTTTCATCCACAGACCGATGGGCAGTTGGAGCGGAGTTAAGATCTTGGAGGACATGCTCAGAGCATGTGTCATTGACTTTGGAGGGAACTACGATCGATTCTTGCCTTTGGCCGAGTTTGCTTACAACAACAGTTATCAGACCAGCATAGAGATGGCTCCATTTAAGGCCTTACATGGTCGGTGATGTCGTTCTCCGATCGGGTGGTTTGAGCCCGGCAAGGCTAAGTTATATGGTACTGATTTGGTGAAGGATGCCTTGGAAAATTTAAAGTTTATTAAAGAAAGACTTCGCACAGCACAGTCCAGACAGAAGAGTTATGCGGATCAGAAGGCGCATGATTTATCGTTTATGGTGGGCGAGAAGGTTCTCTTGAAAGTCTCGCCGATGAAAGGGATCATGCGGTTCGGGAATAAGGGCAAGTAGAGCCCAAGGTTGATAGGCCCATTTGAGGTGTTGGGATGAGTTGGGGAGGTTTCTTATGAGCTTGCTTTGCCTCCCAGTCTATCGGGAATTCATCTGATTTTCCACGTGTCTATGCTCCGGAGGTATCATGCCGACAGGTCACATATGTTAAACTTCAGCACGATTCAGTTAGATGAGAGCCTGGGTTATGAGGAGGAGCCAGTTGCCATTGTTGATAGGCAGCTCCGCCAGTTGAGGTCCAAGAGGATTTCCGCGGTAAAGGTTCAGTGGACGGGCCAACTAGTCAAGGAGGAGACTTGGGAGTCCGAGGAGGATATGCAGAGCAGATATCCACAGTTGTTCAGCACTCCAGGTATGATTCTAGACCCGTTCGCACGAACTTTTGTTTAAGAGGTAGAGAATGTAACGACCAGACCGGTCGTTTTGCTTTCTAGAACCCTGTCCCCCTAAATAAGACTCCCGGTATGTGCTCTTACTGTTTTATGACTTTCGGAGATGGTTAGTTCGAATTGAAATCGGAACACTTGATTCCTTAGTTTGGCTTTAAAAGGCTAAGTTTGACTTCAGTCAACATTTTGAGTAAACGACCTTAGAATCGGGATTTGACAGTTCAAATATGTTTGTATGATGATTTGTACTAGGGCGTAAGTTCGAATCAGGTTTTGGACGACCCGGGAGCGTTTCGGCGCTTAATAATGAAAGTTGACTATTTGAAGGTTTTAAAGTTCTTTAAATTTTTTTGGAGTAGGTTTTGGTGTTATCGAGGTCCGTTCTAAATTTCGAGCGCGGGAATAGTTCCACATGGTGATTTAAGACTTGCACACATAATTTGGTGTCATTCCGAGTAGTTTAAGTATGTTTCGGCACGCTCGGAGTAAGTTGAAGAACTTGAAGTTCATACGTTGATCAAATTTGGTTTGGGGTATGATTCTTAGTTTCGTTGTTGTCTTATGCGTTCCGAGGGTGCGAGCGAGTCCATTTTATGATTTTAAACTTGTTGGTATATTTGAGTGGGGCCCCCGGGGCCCCGGGTGTTAATCGGATTAGGCTCGGACCAAGTTTGGACTTAGGGGCAGTAGCTGAAGCACCAGGCTTCTAGTATAATCGCACTTGCGGAGGACTAGCCGCAGGTGCGAACTCGCAGAAGCGAGCAAAAAGCCACAGAAGTGGCCCAGGAAAAGCAGCCCAGGAACCGCAGATACGGGTGGGCGTGCGCACCTGCGAACCCGCAGGTGCCATAGAAGAAAATGCAGGAGACACACAGAAGTGGCCAGGGGTCCGTAGAAGAGGATGTAGGGCACTGGGTAAGGGCTGCATCTGCGATGACTTTTCTGCAGATGCTGAGCCGCAGAAGCGGCCAACCCTCCGCAGGTGCGAAAATCGCAGAAGGCAGAATCTCATTTATTTCGGGACTTAGGCATTTTGAGCTCATTTATTTCATTCCTTGGGCGATTCTTGGAGCTTTTAATAAGGTGTTTTCACCTAACACCTTGAGGTAAGTTGTTTCTACACAATGTGAGTTAAATACATAGATTATGGGTAGAATTCTTAAAATCATGGATTTAGATGAAAAACCTAGGTTTTTGATAAAAATGGAATTTAATCACGAAACTGGTTATAGAATTTAGTGAAAATCATACATTGAGTTCATGAGGTTATGGGTAACAACTTTCTTCAAAGAATTTTGAAATCCGGGCACGAGGGCCTGGGGGTGAATTTTAGGAATTCTTCAATTGGGTTTGGATAATCACTTTAATAATTAGGATATGAACTTTTGAATATGTATTGATGAAATTTTATATAACATTTGACTAGTTTCCAGTCGTTTGGCACTGAATTGAGGGTGTAAAGCACAATTGTGGACCGGAAAGTAAGCTTTGAGACGAGGTAAGTCTCTTTTCTAACCTTGTAAGAGGGAATTAACCCCATAGGTGAATTGAATTAATATGTGCTTCTATTTGTGGGGGCTACGTACGCACGAGGTGACGAGAGTCCGTGTATAGCTACTAATTATGCTTATGTCTGGGTAGTTTAGAGCCCAAATCATATTATACTTGCGAGGTATGCACCCTACTTGTTAATTTAAGTGCTTAAATCATATTGGGACTTGATAGAGAAATTATAAAAGGTCAAATTTCATTTACTTGAATTTTGGACGGGTTACTTGACCGTTGATAGAATTGGTGCTTCTTTGAATATTAGACTCTTAATAATCTTTGAATCAACTGTTTTCTCTTCGTGTGGAGCGGACCGAACGCCTCGGCAGTAGAATAGATGCATCTATGGTTCATGCCGTTTGACCCTCGGCAGTGCACAGTTTATATATGTGTACGTTGGATGGGGCCGTATGATCTCGGCATAATGTCTGCGTAATAAAATCTTGGAGCCCAATTATAATTGATATTGTCTTATTGACTTGAGATTAATTTATAAAATGATGGAAATTAATTTGGGATTCACTATTAGCATAAAAATTATTTATTTATTTCTTGTTATTGAGGTTTCACCTGTATTTATATAGCCTATGCTTATTTATAATTTCGGTATTTTATTGTTAGCCCATA
This sequence comes from Nicotiana obtusifolia, assembly GCA_002018475.1. Classification (NCBI taxonomy): domain Eukaryota; kingdom Viridiplantae; phylum Streptophyta; class Magnoliopsida; order Solanales; family Solanaceae; genus Nicotiana; species Nicotiana obtusifolia. The sequence continues at coordinate 12,415 of MCJB01049542.1, read as the reverse complement.
GTAAGTGTCGAAGTCGACCCGTCATCACTACTTCTTCGAGGTTAGACTAGATACTTACTGGGTACATGTTGTTTATGTACTCATGCTACACTTCTGCACTAATCGTGCAGGATCCGAGGCAGGTGCATCTGGTTATCAGTCCGGCGCGCATCCTTGACTTCCACGAGACTTTGCGGTGAGCTGTCTTCCGAACCCGTTCTGCAGCACCCGAAGTCTTCCTTTTGCTTTTACTTTTGTCTATTTCACTTCAGACAGTAGTGTAGTAATTTTATATATTTTACTAGTAGCTCATACACTTATGACACCTGGTCTTGGAGATCATGCTAGTAGACACTTGATGATTTTTGGTTATATACTTCATTTCAATTGCCCTTAAAAATTGGTTATCTCACATTTTACTAAATTTTTACATCTTATTTATTAAATATTTAGAATTAATTATTTCTAAACGGTTAAAAGAAACACTCACACGGTTAGTTCACGGTTGGCTTGCCTAGCGGTAACGTTGGGCGCCATCACGGCCTATTAGGAAAATTGGGTCGTGACAGAAGTATTTTAAATAATTAATTAAAAATAATTAGTGATATATATAATAATTATAATTTTACCATATTTTATTGGAATTGTTAAGTTTATTCAAATTAATTTCAAAAGGGATCAAAAATAACCAAAAGGCTATAATTGCAATTCTCATTTAAATGCAAAATGGCTAACTTTTATGTTACTTTTGGCCCAAAAATAAAAAGCCCAATTCAAAATACACCCAGCCCAGACACTCCCCTTTTTCCACTTTGGCAATCCATGCCACACCTACTAGACCAACTGGACCGTGCCACATCACCCTCACTCTCAACTCACAGAACAAGCACACCCTCATCTGAGCCATTGATCCATCAGATCAACGACTCACATTTATTCCCTAATTCTCCTTTTAATACAAATACTCGTCCCAAAAGACCCAATCTCAACCGTCCAAATCTTTTAATACAACGACCACCAAATATTCCCCTAACAAAATCCTAATTGATCAAATTATCAGGGTCGTTGATCATCAGATCCAACGGCCCATATCTCCTCCCATCGTTTTAACTTAGAGATCAGTTGGTCTCACACCCCCCTCCCCCTAAAACCCTAATCATTTCCCTGTTTCCCAACCATCTCTCTTTCCCCCTCCTCTCTCTTTTCTCTCAACCTCACAAGCAAATCAATCACCAGATCTTGCACAAATTTGTGCAAGGTCACGAGTTCATCATAGAGTTCATCAAATGGAACAAGTTGATGAAGCAAAAAGATTGAAGACCGAAGACGTTGTCTTAAGTCTTAATATTGTTTTGAGTTTTAATATTATCTTGAATCAACTCTTGTTTTTAAGAACTTGGCTCAAAGTCTAAAAACGTTTTCAAATAAACATTGAAACATTTTCAAAACAATTGATTTTTTAATATAAACCAATTATTAATCAAATCGATGTTGGAACCAGGCCAACAATCGATTGTCAAGAGGTGACAATCGATTGTTGACTAAACACTGGCCAACAATCGATTGTCAAGAGGTGACAATCGATTGTTGAACTCTAGTGGACTCCAACAATCAATTGTCAGGCTGTGACAATCGATTGTTTGGTTCCAGTAACTTTAACAATCGATTGTCAAGTTGAAACAATCGATTGTCAATGTTACCGTTGGGTTACAACGGCTAGTTTTTGTTAACAATCGATTGTGTAAAGTTAATAATCGATTTTTAGCAACGGACAGAAGACTTTTTGTCCCTAAACTCTTGTTTAATTAAATGGGAGGCTAGCCAACTATTCCCAACGGATCTATGGGGTTTTTGGGTTATAAATAGACCCTCTTAAACCTCATCTTAAACACAACACTTCTCTATAAACATAAGATTCATTGCTTCAAGTCTTTATAATTATTCAAAGCTATATTGAGCCATTTCTTGAAGACAAAAGTTGTGTTCTTGAGCTTATATTGTTTCACTCCATTTACTCTTTTGAGAGAATAGTTTTAAGTGATATCTTGTGTTGTCCTACATCTTTGGAAGATTGTTCCTTGTTGTAGTTAAGGAAGAGTTTCTTCCTTGTTTGTTGACGAACCTTGTGTGACTCAAGTGTTCGTGTTGTAAACGGTTTGTTAGGCATCCGCAAGCTTAACAGAGATAGTGAAATACTCAAGAGAGTCTCTTGAGGAGTGGACTAGCTACAAGTTGTTGTGAACCACTATATATCGGTGTGTACGTTCTTATTTACATTCTGCACTTTATTCCTCGCTCTTTCATTTTCGCATTTACGTCTTTAATTCTACATCTATCTTGCGAAAATTTTATAGCTGTACTTAAAATCATATATGCTTAGTTCAACCTGGTTTCAGCATCTAAACTCAAAAGGCCATGGTTATCTATCTTTA
>MCJB01049541.1:0-138707 GCA_002018475.1 Nicotiana obtusifolia | reverse complement strand
GCAAGACTAAATGGACAGCCAGGAACATAAAGAACGGAATCTAGGGTGATAGAAGGCAAGGGATGAGCTTGTCCAACTCCTTTGGCCTTAGTTTGACAGCCATTGGCTAAAGTAACAGTGGGAAGAGACTGTGAATGTTCAATATTTGATAAAAGGGACATATTACCAGAAATGTGATCAGAGGCGCCTGAGTCCATGACCCATGAACCAAGAGTAGAAGACTGGGAAACACACGCAAAAGAATTACCAGCAACTGAAGTATTAGTCTGAGCAATTGAGGCTACTTGTGGAGATGTTTGCTTACTTGCGCGATACTGGAGGAGCTCATTATATTCTTCTTTAGATAACAAAACTCCCTGGTTAGGCCCAAAAATATCATATCCGAGAGACATTGTTGCAAATAAGAGAGGAAACAAGTTGAACACACTGAAATCCGAGTAAAAAGGACCACTGGAGCTACTGGAATATCACTGTAGCTGCTGGATGGGTACTGTAGCTGCCGGAAAGTACTGTAGCTACCGGAGAAAACTCAACGTGGTTGAAATAAAACGAAAACAGCAGGGGTAGGGTCGGAATTACCAGGCAACCCCACTGCCCTGAAGGAGCTTCTTCAAAAACTGGCCGGAAACAGCCTCACGCGCCGGTGCGTGGGGGCGCGTGACGTCACGAGCAGACCTTCTGGTGGCGCGTGGGAGCGCGTGAGACAGCGTCTGCCGGAGGTCTTCACTGGGGTTTGGTCGCCGGACACTGACGACCCCTGTGGTGGTGTTGGATTTTGCACACCACTGACAGAAACTAGGCAGACGCAAATAACCCTCAAATAGGTCGCCGGAAAAAGAATTCCGGTGACTGATTCTCTTCCCGGAGTCGCTGGAATTTATGCACAGCGATAAGACTCTCACTATTGCTCTGATACCATGTGAGAAAGCACGGAAAAAAGAGAATATATTATTGATATTCTTATTCAATACAAGAAGCCCTTATTTATAACTATATTTTACAAAGCATATACTACTCTACTACCGATGTGGGACAAGACTAATATATATATACATACTCTATTATATACATATCTACAAAACTAACAGTAGGGAAAATTCTTGGTTGATGAACCAATATCAATGGGAAGCAATTTGTGCACCATGTGAGACATCCAGGTGACATTCCGGGGATATGGAGCAAAATGAGATACTTTTTCTTGATAAGTTTAGTTATTCACTTCTCAAATCTCCCTTATGAAAATGTTCTAGCACACGGCCCCCTCTCTTCTGATACATTATGCATAAGTCGGTTGCCACTAGGAAAGGAATAAAGATACCTGGGGGTCGGTCTTCCATCTGAACCAGCCCCATCAATATTAAAAATATGACCTCCTCGAGGCTGATTCTGCATCAAGTTTATAGCCTAAAATAACAAGTGTTAGCAAACAGAGGCTAATCAACAAAGAGAAATTTAACAACCGAGCAACACAATTTACCTCACGACAACATATCATCAAACCCAGAGTATTTGTAGTGACAACTTGACTGCATGCAAATCGAGTTCATGAAAACCTTCAATAAACAAATATAGGACACAAGTGAAGTGTAAAAGAGCTCACATTAGATCTTCATCAGAAGCTTCTGCCAGGGGTTTGAAGCTATATGCATTTGATCCTGCATTATTGATCTGCATCATGCTCAGAGAATTTGTAAGCAACCAACAAAAATTAGAATATCAACATTTCAACATATAAGTTTCTCAATGACTAAAAACTTAACTTTTCTTCTCAAAGACTAAAGTAAAATACAAAATTACCACCTTGGTGTGGATTGACAAAAAATTACTTATATAAATTACTTCCTTTGTCCCAATTTATGTGATGCACTTTCCGTTTTAGTCTGCCCCAAAAACAAAGATACCTTTTAATATTTAGAAACAATTTTACTTAAACCTCTATTTTATCCTTAATGGGATGGCTTATAGTCACACAAATATCTATGACTTGCTTTAGACCACAAGTTTCAAAAATCTTTCTTTCATTCTTAAACTCCGTGCACATTCAAACTACATCACATAAAATGAGGCAAAGGGAGTACAACTTTAAAAAACTCACTGCAAACTTTTTCTCTTTTCTTTTACCAACTCATTTTTACCAGATATTTGATATGTTAGATTATCCCGATGAAATCATATGAACTGTGAACATGCGAATATTTGGAGTCCAAAACCAAAATGACTCGAAAAACTATTTTTTGTAACGGAAAGGAATACAAAAAACCTAAATGTAACCAAAATATCTATAATGTCCAGGTTAACAACCGTTAAGGTCAAGTTTGACCAACTATGCCGCATGAAATATATGCGTAATAGGTTCCTACATTAAAACACCAGCTCCCCATGGCAGTGTCTTCTTGATGTCGCCCACCCCCCACCTCTGGCTCTTAAGAAACGTCATTAACAATATTGATAAGGTTCCCACAACCGATTACCCACTTTTTAAAATCAATTTTAATAAAAGCACATAAGTTTGAAAGTATATTCAAACCATAGAACAAAAATCAAGGTACGAATTTTGAAAAAACAAAAGGTGAATTTTGAAGATATTGGTAAACAAGAAATTTCTTCAATTGAGATATTCTTTAAACTTCTTATATTAAATTACCAATTATATTGTACAGTAAATGATAATAGTAAGCATTTCTATTATTTATTAAGCAATGTTTCATTTTTCTTCAATATTTTCTTTTTTAAAATTAGTTGTTTTTAGGCAAAATTTTGTTTTTTCAGTTTTATTTTTATGCTTTTTTTGTTGTGTAATAGCATATTCCTTTATTTTAATATATTTCTTGTCTGAAAATTTATATTCTATCTAATTAGTATAAATTAGTTACGACGTTAATTATTAGGTATTTTAGTTGAAATGGTAACTGTTATATGTAATAAGGATTTAACTGTTGTTAACTAATAATGTTGTGTTGTTTTTATTATTAGGTATTTTCTGTTATGTTGTTGAACACATAGTTTGTTTAATTATGTAATCATATCAGTGAATGTATATGGGTCATTGATCATAGTCTTGGTGTTGGTTAGAATAGTATGGTGAATTTGGCGCATGTTTAAAGGGTATAGCGAAATCGGTGTAATTTCTTCTGGTTTATGGAAATGTTTGGCTGTTGAAAAAAAAACTTGGATTAGGCCGGTACAAAGGAGACAGCCAAATTTTCAATGTGAAAAGTTAATTAAAAACAAGTATAACGTAACTCTTAGTGAAGTGTCATCGAGATGCTATCTTCATTCAATTCCTAATTGACAAGAAATACATGTCATTGATTTGTTCATATTGTGAAGTACGCGAATCTACTTCTTAAAAACTATTGAAGTCGCATCGAAAATCGTATAACATTGTACATAATGCTGATTCTTATTGAGTTATAGCATTTAAAGCAAGAGAACAGTGTACTTCCAATTTTTGTTCATTTAATAAATGTTACTTTGACGCTTACACAACAAGACAATTTCAATCCCTCATAAATAACACAAACTATTATTCACCAAATCATTCTCACTCTTTCTGCTCAAAAGTCACTGCATAAGTGTTGAACAATGCCAATAAAACATTTCTTTCAACAGTTGATTTTTACGCCCATATTGTGATTGCCATAGTATTTGCCAATCTTCCACAAATCACCTTCAACCAACCTAGGGCGATGCATCCAGCGAAGACCTTCTCGTCATCCTACAAATTGCCTTCAAATTGTTTTCAACTAACTCTTCACCGGTAAACTCCCTACACTTCTTCATACTCCAATTCACCGCCCTTCTCATTTTTTGCTTGCTGCTAAATAGCATACCTTATCAAAGATCGGTTAGGGAATCTTTGGACGACATTGCCGTACGAACATCATCTAAATCACTTGTGAAAGCAAGTACATCAGGCCGACCTTGAAGGTAATCCGGAAAAGGAATCTTATTGGAATGGTATTGCATACGCGATCCACCTGGCGCCTCTTCATCCTTACTTTCAGATCCTGAAGTAGGCATTTCATCGATCGACTCATAGCGTTGTTTGGGATGTCACTATCATCCTTTTCACTCTGTGCTTTTGCAACATTGTGAAAGGTAAATCGCTACTTGTTTGAGATAAAAAGTCATCCTTCATATTTATAAAAACTCTGCTGGTAGTTGTAAAAAGTCATCCTTTAACAGCAGATGATGTAAAGAGTTAAGGTTTCATTATATTGGCGTGGTGAGGTTGTGTACGAAAATAACTCAGTTGTGGTCCTAAAGCGGGTGTGAAGCTGCCAACTTTACTCGATAACGAAACACTAGTATCTATTGCATCACCACGCCCAAGCCGGAGGCTAAGGAGCGCAGAATAAGGTAAAGGCGGATACCACTCATCAAGAGCTTGGTTAGTGTCCAAGACCGTATGCCTTGCTGGTTGGATCTGAATCTGCTCTATAGTTATCTAATCTCTTTCTTTTTCCTACCTCTCCTACGAAGGGAAATACAAAGGAAGTTGCTTCGAAGTTGAAGGGGCTCGTCCATTCACTATATGTCTGTAATTTCATACGTAAAGAGGAAGATTAAAAACTCATCGATCTCCTTACCCCTCCGTGGGGGTCTTCATTCACTCTTCTTTTACCTTTCCTACTTCTAGAAAGAAAAACAGAAATGCTGAACAAAAACGATCTTTCTAAAGCTAAGGCAGCAGATCGGTCGGCTGCGAGACGAGGCCAGGAGCAGCAGTGGGCAGGGGCTGATTTATAGGCAAATATATGGGGCAAGTGAACCCATGGTCTTTCCGCTAAACTAGGTATTTTATGTACACATTTTTTAGAATTGGTCTAATATTATATGCTGGCACACATGCTCCAAAGAGGCTAAATGGTGCACTTGGTTGAAAGTTGAGTTATTTACCTAGAGCAGGGATCAAATCTCACTTAATACTTTTATTTCTCCTTTTTTTAGTGTTGCATCCATGTTATAAAAATCCTAGATCCGCCTTTAGCAGTAGGAGAAGCGAAAAGCCCTTCAATCTACTCCTCAGAGCAGGAATGGAGCGCCGCTTTCTTAATAATTCAAATAGATAGTTCTGCTCACATTAAGGGAAGCTCTTCATTAACTGAGAAGCTCATTGACTCGCCTATGACTCTAGCCTCTCATTTAACTCGCTACTTCGTCAACTTCTCAGTCCCTCGTGAGTGTGGCACGCACCTCTACATCTTTTCCTATCTATAGTCAGGGGACTGGTGCTCATAACTACTAGTTATCCATCTAGCAGACGATAGCGAAGGCTCAAAAAAAAGATTGAATGAGGCCATTAACATTGAATCATCATAAGGAAGTCAAGTAGTCCGTGACTGACTAGCCGACGCTTCTGCATGTCCACTTTCCACGAGTCAAAAAATGTAACAATAGCTAAGAAAACTAGAGAGCTAGAGCGAAATACATGTAGCAAGTAAAGAACGATTTCACAAAGTTTCAAATAAAATAGCACGAGTTGTAAAAGCATAAGAGCTATATAGAACCACCTTTGGTCGGTCTCACATCTTCCCATCCTCTACTTAGTTGTCTCATTTACATCGATCCTGAACTACGTCCATCCAAGTATTCTTGCCCTTACCCTTTCGGTCGAGCACAACCTCCTGAACGCTAGGTTCAAGCAACTTCATAACACTTCATTCCTTTCAATCTTCAAGCAACTTCGACCAATTGGATAGCGTCATCTGCGTTTAGTTTACTATTCAACATCCCCCAATCCCTAGTTGTCCAGGTACAGCCCAGAAGGTTCCTCTTTCATATTAACGAAAGCGCTAGGTACCTCTAAACAGTTCAAAGTGCCCCCTTGGCTTACCCAGCTTTTAAGGTGAGAACAGCGGATTCAATACCAATAGCTGCAGATTCGAGTCTTATTATATGCAACCTAAGCAACTACTTTTGTCCGTGCATATCTTACCTCATGCTTTTCACAAGTTCGGTACGCTAGAGGGTGACGAAGGAACACTAGTTCTATTGGCTCTAAGCCCGCATTCTTCCTAGCAACCGAGTCGATGTCAAAGAACCCGAGCGAGGGCCTTCTCTGTGCATTCATGTGCAGCTAGGGGAGTTGCAGGACTAATTCAATTTCCTTAGCTATAAGTCCTAGACTAGAAAGGAGATTTGTTTGGTGTTAAGTCAACTCTACTAGATGCACCGGAATCCAATGCCCTAACTCCTGGACTTAGACGATATGCCTTTAGGGATACGTTAGCAAGTAATCCCCCTCAGTAGTTGCCTTTCAAAGGAATTTTTACATTATCCCATTTCCACATGAAAGCAGATAAGAATAGTCTGTTTGGCCAAGGTTTTTTTTGGGTCAAAAATGATTTTTTTATCAAAAGTGCTTTTTTCCAAAAGTTGAGGTGTTTGGCCAAACTTTTAGTAGGAAAAAGTGTTTTTGAGAAGAAGCAGAAGCAGAAGCAGAAACAGTTTTTGAGAAGCAGAAAAAGTAGCTTCTATCCAAAAGCACTTTTCTGAGAAGCACTTTTGAGAAAAATACACTTAGAAACAGTTTTTAAAAGCTTGGCCAAACACTAATTACTGCTCAAAAATGTTTTTCAAATTAATTAGCCAAACACAAACTGCTTATCACCAAAAGCACTTTTTTGAAAAGTACTTTTGAGAAAAGCACTTCTTAAAATAAGTTGATTTTAAAAGCTCGGCCAAACAGGCTAGAAGTCTCGTCTTCATCTTATTGTGATGTCATCTTTATTAAACCTGCTATTCCTATCATCTTATTGCTTCTGTCTTCCAACCATCTAAGACCAGATTCAATAATAGCTCCCGCACCCATTGATTTTGCACCTTTTAACATCTCGAACTCGGTATTGTACCTTAACCTCAGTACACTTCACACCCACCCAATCGTGAGAAAATGACGATTCACTAAAAACTTCTCTTTTTGTTTTGACGTTGTCAACATCCCGAAAGAAAATTCCTTTGTTAGTGATTCGGCTTTCTATCTTAAAAAAGATAACGAAATACGATCAACCATCCATATCATTCACCGCTATATTATATGAGCAAACAAACTATGTATTCAACTACATAACATAAAAATTTAACAATTCTAAAACAACTTCGTTACTATTACTAATTAAAACAATACTATGTTATTAGTTAACGATAATTAAATCCTGAATAACTAACAAGTTTATAAATAATTTAGACTAATTAAATGGAATATAATTTTTCAAACATGAAATGTACTAAATTCATAGGAAAAATTAAAGGAATATGCTAGTATACAAAATTGTAAAAATACTGAAAGACGGAAAAAGCATATGAATACAAAAATAAAACTGAAAAAACGAACTTATGCCTAACAAAGACTAATCTAAAAACAAAAAATACAAAATTACGCAATAAATATTAGAAATGTTTACTATTATAATCTACTACGAAATATAATTGGTAATTTAATTTAAGGAGTTCAAAATATACCCCAGCCGATCAAATTTCCTTATTTACAATCTACCTTTCTCCTAAATTCAGCCCAGATTCTTGTTTTATGGCTTGAATATACTTTGCATCTTGATTACTTTTGTTAAAACTGATTTTAAAACTGGATAATCGGGAGGGGGGCTATGTTGTTCGGACTCGGGTGTGGGTATCCGATCCAGTTGTGGATCTAAAAGTCAAATTCTTCATCACATAAATTTTAGGATTCGCGGGTGGATCCGTGTGCGAATACGGGGGCTGGAATACGGCCAATAAATGTATATTATTGAACTAAAACTAATGAAATTGTATTCTTTATAAATACTAATATTTATTCATAAGATGTCTTGCGTAATAGAAAAATATTCACATACATTACACAATGTAGTCAATCATTCTATGCTTCTCAGTCATAGAATGTAGTCAAAGTACCCAAGGTAAGTTGATGAAATCTAGTATAGATCCCACACCCGCACTATACCCATGTCGTGTCGACACGGTGCGGCATGGATTTTGAAGAATCCGCACAACATAGGTAGGGAGGACCTTATCGTCGTTGTTAATGGCGATTTTAAGAGACTAGGGGGATCATCGAGAAGACATTGTCGCGAAGGGTTGGGGTTTTAATTTGGGAACCTATAACCCATGTAATTCATGTGTTTGAGTTGGTCAAACTTGGCTTCGATAACCATTAACTTGCGATGTCGGGTAAAGGCCCTATGACGCATGAATCGTGTGTTATAAATATTTTGGTTACATTTAGTTTTTACACTCATTTCGTTACAAAAAAACTTTTTGAGTCATTTTGGTTCCGAACTCTAAGTAGTGGTGGTATGAATATTTGGACAAACAATCAGGTATGACAATAAACAATTGAGATCAACTTTAGTTACCAAAATTGATATGTCAGTAATAGTGCATCAAATAAGTAAAAAATAATGCATGAAATTTCTAAGTTATATCAGCTCCAAGTACGAGTAGCAAGAGAATACAACAACAGACCCAGTGTAATCCCACAAGTGGAATTTGGAGATGATAGTGAGCACGCAGCTTTACCCTACCTTGTGGGGGTAGAGAGACTGTTTCCGATAGACCCTCGGCTCAGCATACATAATCACAACAGTATAAAGAAAGAAATGCAGTAAGAAATGCGGTAGTGTACAAGTAAGGGAAGCAGTAACAACACTAAAATAGTAGAAAAACCAAAACACAACCAACATCCGATAGTAATAGAATTCTAAGAATATGGAAATATTAGAATAATGCTGCTACTACTGGAACTAGTAGCAAGAGAACCCTGAAATACATTCAGAAAAAAAAAAATTAAACAACATAACACATGTATTTCATGCATTGTGGAAGAAAAAGCAGCGTATTTGAAGCAAGTAGAGAACATAGACGAGGAGGAGAAAAGGACTAACAGGGAGTGGTATAATAAGGCTAAGGAGGAGGCAAAGTTAGCGGTCACTGCCGCTAAAACTACGGCGTAGCTTGGGGAGAAAGGTGGGGATAAAAAGTTGTACGGGCTTGCCAACGTGACAGTGAAATGCATAAAAGACGAGGAGAGTAGAGTGCTGATGGATGAGGCACAAATTAGGCGAAGGTGGCAGTCATACTTCCATAAACTCTTGAATGACCGGGAGATAGGGATATTGTGCTGGGTGATTTGGAGCACTCCGGGAGTCATCGGGACTTTGGGTACTGTAGGCGCATAAGAATGGGCGAAGTCGAGAGGGCAATGTGTAGGATGAGCAGGGGTAGAATGACCAGGCCAGACGAAATCCCGATAGAATTTTGGAAAAGCGCGGGTAAGGCAGGCTTGGAATGGCTCCCTAGGTTGTTCAACGTCATTTTTAGGACGCTAGAGGATGCCTAAAGAATGGAGGTAGAGTACTATGATTCCGTTGTACAAGAACAAGAGTGATATCCAGAATTGCAATAACTATAGGGGTACCAAGCAACTAAGTCATACGATAAAAATTTGGGAGAGGGTAATGGAGGTAGAGTACTATGATTCCGTTGTACAAGAACAAGAGTGATATCCAGAATTGCAATAACTATAGGGGTACCAAGCAACTAAGTCATACGATAAAAATTTGGGAGAGGGTGTTGGAAGGGAGGGTGAGGAGGAGGGTATCTATTTTCGAGAACTAGTTCGGTTTCATGTCGGGTCGTTCGACTACGGAAGTCATTCATCTAGTGAGGAGATTGGTGGAACAGTATAGGACAATGAAGAAGGACTTGCATATGATTTTTATTGACCTAGAGAAAGCATACGACAAAGTCCCGAAAGAGGTTCTATAGAGGTGTTTAGAGGCTAAAGGTGTGCCTGTAGCATATATTAGAGTGATTGAGGACAGGTATGAGGGAGCTAAGACACGGGTGAGGACGGCAGGAGGAGACTCAGAACACTTCCGAGTTGTGATGGGGATGCGTAAGGGAACAACCCTTAGCCCATTTTTGTTTTCCTTGGCGATGGACGCATTGACGCGACATATTCAAGGAGAGGTGACATGGTGTATGTTATTTGCGGATGATGTAGTTCTGATTGACGAGACACAAGGAGGTGTTGACGACAAGTTGGAGATTTGGAAACAGACGCTTGAGTCTAAAGGTTTCAAGCTGAGCAGGACCAAGACGAAATACTTGGAGTGCAAGTTCAGCGAAGTTACCCAGGAAGCGGACATGAGTGTGAGGCTTGATACACAAGTCATCCCCAGGAGAAAAAGTATCAAGTACCTTGGATTTATATACAAGGTAACGGGGAGATTAATGAGGATGTCACGCATCATATTGGAGCAGGATGGATGAAGTAGAGGCTCGCTTCCGGTGTCTTGTGTGATAAGAATATGCCACTGAAACTTAAAGGTAAGTTCTACAAAGTAGTAGTTAGACCGACTATGTTATATGGAGCAGAATGTTGGCCGGTCAAGAACTCTCATTGTCTAGAAGATGAAAGCAGCTGAAATAAGGATGTTAAAGTGGATGTGTGGGCATGCTAGGTTAGATAAGATTAGGAATGAAGTTATTCAGGATAAGATAGGAGTGTCCCCTGCGGAGGATAAGATGCGGGAGGCGAGGTTGAGATAGTTCGGACATGTTAAAAAGAGAAGCATAGAAGCCCCAATTAGAAGGTGCAAGAGGTTAGCCTTTGTGGGTATCAGGAGGGGTGGAGGTAGGCCTAAGAAGTATTGGGGAGAGGTGATTAGGCGGGACGGCTGAAGCTGATTGAAGCCATGGCCTTTGATAGGAAGGTGTGAAAGTCGAAGATTAGAGCAGAAGGTTAGCAGGTCGTCAAGTGTTTCCCTTTGTCTTACTCAGTTTGCTAGCATTAGTGTTAGTATGATATCATTTTATTCATAGATTGCTATTACTACCTAGATTTTAACTGTTTTCTTGGCTTCGGTATTATTATCTTGTTGTTGTTCCTACTTGTTGCCATTACTCTTTTTCATCCTTTCTCCAGCCGAGGGTCTATCAAAAATAATCTCTCTGCCCTTCCAGGATAGGGGTAAAACTCGTACATCTTACCCTCCCCAAACCCCACTTATGGGAAATCACTGGAGTTGTTGTTGTTGTAAGTTGGTCAAACTTGGTCTCAACGGTCGTTAACATGCGACATGAGACAAAGGCTTTATAACGCATGAATTTTATAAAATATAGGTATTTTGGTTACATTTAGTTTTTTGCACTTCTTTTCATTATAAAAATAGTTTTTTGAGTCATTTTGGTTTTGGACTTCTAATATTTGTAATGGCTTTTGCAGCACCAAAAACTTATCTTTTATGGATTAAGTACCGGTATTAATTCTCAAACAATCTATCCAATGAAAGAATAAGAAAACATTAACATTTAAATCAGAAAGCTAACTGGATTTTTGATATAGAACATAAAGAGCCTTTGTAGTCATATCAACTCAAGCAAATTGAGGATCCAGATAAAATACCCATATGTCGATGTATTCAAGCTTTTGCTTCGCAAAGGCAGCTAAGTTCTTCACGTCTTCTCCCTCTTTAACATCACACCTGGTGCCCTGCATATGGATCTGAATTATTAACTAGCATGTGAAGAAGAAATAATACTTAAGGTGAGCATGTAAAGAAAGCCTAAAACACCTGAAAGGATCAGTAAATATATTTCGGGACCTTTTGTTTACTTTACAACTTTACTTCCAACAGAACTTTCAGGACGTCAAAGTTAAAAGTCAATTGATAGACATGAAGCACAGAAAATATTATTCCCACAATGGTATCCTAGTAATTAGACATATAAAACATTCATCATAGAACCAGCAGATTGAAGTCCATAAACTATGGATGAGCAATTAGAAAGTATCAAAGAACAAATAAAGATGTATCAAGAAATGAAGTTAGAATGGAGATACCCACACATGCTGCTTCCCGGTTTCAACTCTTAATCTGTCAAGAGCAGATACAACTCTTTCATCTGTCAAAGAAACGAACTAGTCAACTCTGAAGACATAATTACATTTAGTTTTGAACTACATCTCCCAAAGAATTTTTGTTTGAGTTGTCATTCAGGAGTAGGGGGATCTGAAGAGCTAACATAAAAATAGTGTGAGCTTTAAAACAGTAAAAGGAGAATAAGAACACTTCCTCACGAGTTACAAGATTACGAATTGAGGAGAAAAAACCTCATGTATCCAGGTTACGCACCAGATCATCAGTCTTATGCTTGTCCAATTATGGTGAGTTCAGGATTTGGACAAGATTCAGCAAGGTAGGATAGCAGCAATTATTGGTATAGGACTTCAAAAGAGGTCAAATTAGATCATAAATTCTCTTCCTTTCTTTGTTATGTTAAGTTCAATAAGCTCTATTCCATTTAACCCATACTATCACCTATTTATAGCCTGTTTGGCCAAGCATCTAAAATCAGCTTATTTTGAAAAGTGTTTTTCTCAAAAGTGCTTTTCAAAAAGGTACTTTTGGTGAGAAGCAACTTGTGTCTGGCTAATTAATTTGAAAAGCACCTTTGAGCAGCAATTAGTATTTGGCCAAAATTTTAAAAAGTATTTCTCAGTGTATTTTTCTCAAAAGCATTTTTCAAAAAAGTGCTTTTGTTTCTGCTTCTCAAAAATTGTTTCTATTTCTACTCAAAAGTACTTTTTTTTCCTTCTAAAAGCTTGGCCAAACACCTTAACTTTGAAAAAAAAAAGCACTTTTGAGCCAAAAAAAAAACACTTTTGGCCCAAAAAAGCACTTTTGGCCAAAAAAGCATTTTTGGCAAAAAAAAACTTGACCAAACATGCTATTAAGCAGCCAGCATCCCATTTGCCCTATCCTAATAAGATTGCACAAATTGCTTTTCATTATTTCCTTAATTTGCATGTGTGGTACTTAATGTCTAGGAATTACTGACCCAAAGCCTGCAGCTTCTTCTTTTTTCCTTCCCACAAGCCGCAGCTTCTTATATTTACATTCCTAAAAACTCAAGTGTCCATTCTCATCATAAACCAAAGTGGATAAGAAAATGGGATGAAACTATTATAATTATCTGTTGAAAAGAGAAATTCAACCAACAAATTAGTTTTACCACCTACAATGGTGTGCAGGTAAAAAATTCATTACAGCCTTATTCACACATATTGGTTTCCAATCTTCTTCTCTTTCATCTTCTTCTATTTGGTAGGCAGAACAATCACAACTGAGTCCTATAGTATCCATCGAGTAATGCCAATTGTCATCAAAAAAATCCCGACATCCAAGCTGTTCTTAGCCGTTTACCATTTCATTTTCTTTCTTATATTACTATAGCAACCAAAAAAGGAACTAACAGTAGTTGAAGTATTTATGTGCTTTCCATCTCTTTGCTTTAGTAATGTGGAGAACAATGATATAGTTTTCATTGCATAGCCCACTCAAGTTCAGATCGCTTTAATTGGACATCACACCCTAAATGATATGATTCCCTTGATTTTTGTTTGGCTAAATACCTAGAATAGCACCTTAAACTTGGCGCGATTTGTCAAGTAGACACTTCAACTATACCAGTGTTAGACACTTATTCTTGGCAGAGTTGTGTCTCGTAAACACATCATGCGAACATGGCAAAACGTGTGTTTTTCATTTACACTTTAGCGTATAAATGACTAAAATTATTATTGATCGAGGTGTGTCTCATAAACACCTCATGCTGACATGGCAAAGCCTGTGTTTTTCATTTACACTATAGCGTATAAATGACTAAAATTACGTTTTTTCTGTTTTTTTTTTTTTCACTTTTAATCACCACATTCTTCTTCCTTACTTTTCTTGGAAGAAGTCGACGGATACGATGAAAAAAGAAGATGGCAGCCAGGGTGGGGCTTCTCAATCACCTCATCTCCTTCACCTGAAAGCACTACATCTACTATCATAATATCCGGTCAAGAAGAGGAATAGGTTGGGGCAACCTGAAACCCATAAATTTATAGGCTGCAATAGTATCGAGTCCAGACAATAGACGAAAGATTTGGGCTGTTATAAGGATCTAGTGGGTCATCGAGAGTACAAATTGTCTTCCTTGAGAGGAATCTGATCATAATCTGAAAGAAAGAACCAAAAATGGGACAAAGAACCCACCAACTTCTACCACAACCAAAGCTCCTTAATTCTTTACAAAATCAATCAGATTTTTTAACACCATCTCCAAGAACGGATAAATGCAATAATCGAGCAATCAAATTTCTAGTGCCCGAAGAGAGCAATTAGAAATAAAAAGAGAGAAGTTCCAACCACCACTGCACAACTCATCACTTGCACATAGAGATTGAGGTCACCAACGATAGGTCTAGTCATGGCCGGAGAGAAAACTGATATCCACGCATCGAACTTTCCAACCAGTACATATGACTGCCCTTCCCATTTGCCCTCTGTTTCAAACTATTGGGAGAGAAGTTTTGTGGAGAAGGGGTTGTTAAACAATGACGTAGGGGAAAGGGTTCTGAAACGGGAAGATGGAACCTTTTAAATATTATATTTCTTTTTTTCCTTATAATTACACGTGTCGTTGTGTTGTTCATTCATTTGACAAATCACCGCCGATTGTTAGTCAGACACATGGTCAGTTGGACTTGGTGTTTAGGAAACACATCTATGCCAAGAAGAGGTAACTAAATAGTCACTAGAAAAAAAAGATGTCTACATGACAAATCGTGTCAAGTTTAAGAAGCTAACTACATAATTAGCTTTTTTTCCAACAGTGACGTACGGGTCAACTTAAGCGCACCTCGACTATTCCACGGGATACCTGCTACCTCCATCAACACAAATATTGGATAAATCTATCTGTCAAGACTTATGCATATGGAAAGAAATCGCCCAATATTTTTTTTCTCGGTGAATCTGAACACTAGTCCCAAGGTTTGTATCTACTTCACCAGGCCACATCCTTGAGTGCAACATAATTTCCCTAATTATGTGGCCCATTAAAGGCCGTTATACATGTAAGCAAAGATCTACCAAACTATGAAGATTATGGAGTGAATGATTTGATCAATGAGTATTTAATTGAGTAACACATTGACAAGGAACATAAAACACTACACTTACGCCAGTCTCATCACTTCTTACTTAATTGTAATGTCCAAATTCTAACATGGAGCTTGGAATGATATTGGCTATAAAATTTTCTCGGTCTTCAATCTACGTTGGCTCGAAGGTCTGGATTTCTTTTCTATTCAATAAGAAGAATCAATATTGGTCATCAGACCTTCTCAGACTCTAGTTGCTCTAACTTTGGAAAGTGAAGATGCATTAACAGAGTTGTACTCCTTTCATTTTTATTTTTTGACTTTTGATAGGTAAACAGAAGGTCATTCATTATTCATACTTAATCCTCCACAACTTGCTAAAGAATAACATTTATATCCAGTTTCAAGATTCAGAGATGGCTTTTAGGTTTTTGAGAAATATCAAATATTTCTGGGGTCCAAGTTAAGATAGGGGATCTGACATCTTTTTAAAGGAGAACTTGGCACAGACTATACTTTAGTTCGGTTTAACAAGCGAAAGATCCCCAGACATATAAGACAATGTTCAGTGGAGAGTTGGCTGAATGTTAGCCTTGCATTTGGCGACAAGTATCGACCTTAGATATATCCCAAACTCCTATATCATCTTCTCAAACTAAGGTACACCACTAATGGCACATCTATTACCATGATCCCACTATATATTCTGCATATATCATTATTACACAATTGATTGCCTTTTCACAACCTATAAGAAAAAGAAAAAAGAAAAAGAAGAGTAAATGAACAATGAGAAACCCAATAAACTATTGGTTAATGACATCATTAACGTCCATGGTCTCAAAAGATTGTTGCTATGATATGAAATCACCTGATCTGGAGCAAATGATGACATTATCACCCTCCTTGAGAAATTCTTTAGCTAATGCATAGCCTATTCCTGAAATAATAAAATATTGTTGATTCTAGACATCTATAGTGAAATGAAATCACAAAGAGAAACTGCTGCATATTTCAGTGTGGCTTATTCTGCATCCATGTAACTCTGAGAAACAAAGTGGGCAGATTGAAAGATAATCCACGAACACATGGCATTAGCTACAAATTTTATGGTTCTCTTTGCTAGAAAGTAAAGAATTCCATTGAACTTGTCAAGCAACAGGAAACTGAACATATTACATCCCTATCTAATTCAAATTCATGTATTCGGTGATTATGCAAAAACATGGGTGAAGTTTCAGCATACAAACTTTTAGTTACTACAGAATTGATAAAGAATAAGGATCAAAATGGAGAAAAGATGTGAAGAGTTCTAAGGCATCTAAAGAACAATAAAAACCATCTACAAAGAGGTTCAAGTGGCCACCTATAAATAGGCGTCGGCAGCTTTTTCAACCATGAAACAAGAAATTATACATTTTAATAACCAAAGCATGGCATTTTAGGAATTGTCGGGGAAAGGGTGGACACTAAAAGCACCCAAAGGAGCTACAAATCCAGCATCATATAATTTAGCACTCCAGCTGAACAAATAGGGCTGTAAAGTTTACATTAATTCATATCATCAGCAGTTATGCTTTGTTATTCGACCATGATAAATAAGGTCTGCGCTACAATGCTAACTATCTTCCCCTGCCATCTAGGTGGATACTCCATATTCATTTTGTTTCACCGAGAGCAATTTCATGACTCTTAGGTCTATCTTCAAAAACCCAGGTGGTCATGAATCAATAGGAAGGTGCAAAAGGGAGACAGGTATATCTAAAAGTTTTGTGCTGAGTGCTAAATACTTTATTGAGAAGCTGTATCCTCTGAAATATGGATCCAGGAAGTCCTGTCATTTGCTCCAAGAACTTCACACCAGGTCAGGCTACTAGTTACGGATCAAATCTGGATTACACATGAGACCAATTTCAGACTCAGTAAATCTGGATCTTATACTAGCCTTCAGGAATGAGTAAAACTTTTTAATAGGATATGATTATCAACTTTCTCAAGGCACGTGAATCTAAATTATTGAAGTTAAGATTGTGAACCTACCGTATTATTTACAATGCAATAATCATTTCACTAAATCCTCCAATGTGTAAAAAATAGATAGAAAGTAACTTGGCCAGATGCTTCCAAAATTAGATAATGCAGAATATCTTAGTTCAGAAAAAACCTGATTACTGAAATACTGCATCACAGAAAGAAAACAACTTGAAAAGCATTTATTAAGCAGGCGTTTGAAAAATATTTCATTGAAGTTGAGAAAAAGAATATTTGAAGTTGAAGTTCAAAAGGAATTTTTGAATAAATATCTTTACCAAAAAAGAAATTGTAAAAGATAGAGAAAAGATTCGACACATACTTGACTAATCCCATAACTATCAATCATGGCATTAGTTGATCTCAATTTATTCAAGAAAAGATGTTTTCTTCCTCCTCCAACTGATCTCCTTCTCAAATTAAACCCTTCCATCAAAGATTAAAATTCAAATTTGACTTTCTTTAGAAGTTCAATTTTTTCATTTGCATATATTACAAGTGTTCTCCAGTATGCGTCTCCATTCAATTCAAGAGAGGGACATTTTAGAAATTTCAAAATCTCACTCTTTAGCATTACTAGGAATTTTCGTAGTCAAGCAACAGGAAAGATGAAATCTCATTCCATTTCACTACTTTCTCTAAGTGCCAAGATCTTCCCTATCCCTGTGGTACTACAGAGTTCACAATTTAAAGTAAACCAAAAATAATTGAGACGACTTTAAGGACGAATCATTTGGGTCAAAGGATGAGGGTTATTCAGCTTAAACCTCATATGTTTGGGAGACTGAAAGCACAGTTAACTTAACACATGCATTTCTTTCCAAAGGAATTACTGCAAGGTTTCTACTAAAAAGGAAGATATTCTCTTGGTTGTATATTTGATAGGAACATATTCTCCTGGTTGTATGTTTAGTATTGGATGTATATTTGGCTGGAATATACTCTATTGGTTGTATATTTGATACATGAGAATCTTGTAGACCAACGTTGCTTGTAATTTTGTTTCCTAGTTCAGCTAAACATCTTCGTATAAATATATCTTTTTAGTCAAAAAAGATACAGATGATTGCAACTTTTATATGGTATCAGAGCCTAAGTCGTCTTCTTATCTTTTCTTTGGTTGTCATCGTCATCATGTCTGAAATAAACACTTTGTGACTTCTGCTTCAGAGTCAGTACCATTGTTCTCCCCTACGCTTAGTATCACACATCAAATATACAACCGAGAGCAACCAAGAGAAAATATTCCTACCAAATATACAACAAAAAAGAATATATTCCTCGTTAAGGACCTTCTATATTAGTCCTTAAGGCTACATGGCAAAAACAATCGACTCATGCTTCATCAGTCCAAGTATATTAATGACCTCCTCTTACAAATGGGTATGGCTACCTATAGTGATATTTCTACTCCATCTACTCCTATTGACAAGCTTACATTGGGTGATAGTGAGACCTTTTATGATGAAACTCTGTTTCGTAGTATTACTGTAAGTTGCAGTATCTCACTTTCACCCGACACGATATTACTTACTCTGTCAATAAAGTAAGCCACCTTATGCATGCTCCCACTATTCATCATTAGGCTGTTGTGACACATATTTTTCAATATTTGAAGACATAACCACACATGGTTTGTGAATTCCAATTCATAGTATACACGTGCTTTATGGCTTCCTATGACATTGATTGGGCAAGAGACGTCGACGATAGGAATTCCACAACAGGTTTTGCAACTCTTTTATGGTCTCTTGCCTTTTGGTATGCCAAAAAGCAGCTTTCACTGTCTCGATCCACTGAAGCCGGTTATCGTGCCTTGGTTGCTGCAAGTTCTGACATAATGTTGATTCATAACCTGCTTTCTAAGATTGGCTTAGATGTCCGAGGTGTGACAATCTTAGTGCAATGTATTTAACTGCTAATCTAGTGCTTCATACCCGAATGTAACACATGGAAATAAACTTCCATTTTGGTTGGTAATATAGTTTGCCAAAAATAACTTCAAGTTCGGCATACTCCTTCATGATGATGCCTTTACTTGAGGGTTGCTTTTGTCCTTACGAGACAAGTTGATCATTTTTTCTACAATGCTTCAACTTGAGGGAGGATAACGAGGAATATATTCTCTTGGTTGCATATTGGTGGAAAGATGTTCTCTTGGTTGTGTATTTGGTAAGAAATATTCTCTTAGCTGTACATTTGGTGTAAAAGAATTTGGTAGATACCTCCTTATTTATAATTGTGTTACTTGGTTTAGCTATACACCCTTGTTATAAATATATCTTTGATCAATGAAAGATAAGTTGCAGATAAGTTGCCCCGTATACACCTACTAGTCAACCAGCATAGAGTTCATGCAAGCTGATATCTAGTAACATCTTCTAACATTAAAGTTTCTCATATTTCATATGACTAGTCAGAACATATACCACTTCGCCATTGTCCTTTTGGATGTAGTTAAAGCCCTGCCTTCAATAATCAATTTCCAACTCCATAACTCAAAACATAAAATATGTCCAATGAGTTCATTATTTTTCAGTGTACACCAAATCAAATCTTCTTTAACTTTTGACAATGGCATTGATCCTCTGGCCATACAGTTATAAGTTTCTCAGTGGCTTCTTACAAAGATTAAAAGTTACAGATATAATGACCAAGTTTAACATCAAATTGTTACAGATAAAAGTTACAGATTACTTCTTCTATATGATCTTTGAAAGCTCAACAGAATCCTAAACATAGATAAGCAAGCTCAACACAGAACCCTAAACAGAGAGAAGCGAAAACACACGAGAATCAACAATCCGCAAATTTCAGAACAATCGTTTGCCTCCAGAAAGCAAACAGAAAAACAGAAGTTAAGAGTAACATGCCAAATTATAACAAAACCCATTTCAATGGCTGTGTTTTGCAAATTTTCGGGCGGCAAACCACTAACCTTTGGAACCACCTGTAATTAAGACATTGTAAGGAGGGATCATGGGCTTCGTTTGAGTTTTCTCTGAAGAAGCAGCCTTCACAGCAGCAGCACAGAAAGGAAGTGAATTGTACTTAGACTTTAAGCAAAACCTAGGGATGGGAGATACAATTGTTGAACTAATCCACAAGTCGTGAGGGTTAAATTTTCTGGTTGAGAGGGAGCAGAGTGTTGATTTAGGAAAGAATTGAATTGAAGTTGTGGGTACACTCATTTCAGCCATTTTTTATTTTTATTTTTCTTTTCTTGTTTGGCTGAGATAAGGAAGAAAAAGAGGGGGCAGAGGGAAGATAGGATACGGACCGTTGGTGCTGCTGATAACATTATACTCATGTAGGGCTAATATGAACTCTTTGGAATTTAGCCCCTTTGGCTACGATGATTTAAAGTAATTGATAAATATTATGTGCCAAAAAGTATTTTAACTGTTGAAACTAATTTAATACATGTTTGAATAATAATACTGAAATTAATAACAAGCAGTTGAAGTATTTGGTTCACAAGTGTTGATAAGCACTTTTTTGCTACAAACTGAAATGCCATGAAAGTATTTTACACTCTAGACTCAATCAATTTTGAAAGTTTCGTGGACAACTGGCATATCTTGAATCAAGCCTGCAATTCTTTCGTACTTCTCTTATCATATTTCTAGTCAGAGAGAGAGCTAATTGCGGTCAAAATGCAGCAATTTTTCTTATATACGATAGCACCCTTTGCCCTCTTTGTTCAAGTAGTTCAAGAGCGAAAGGCGTAGGAAAAGAAGTGAAAGATATCTTTCATAGATACTCCACCCATAAAGGCAGCTCACATATAATTATTATACAAATTTTAAATTCTAAAATGGTTCAATTATAAATTATTTATGTCTTAATATATTTTTATTTCAAAAATTAATTAGATAAAATTATTTTTGGTATTTATAAAGTAAAAGCTGGCATGTTTATATTTTACTTCTTTTTAATTTTCGTATTTTTTATTTATCAATAATATTATTTTCTTTTCTCATTTGATTAGATTTTGGATTTCAGTCAATAGAAAATTACTAATAACGTGAATTTGCATAGAATTACCCAGAACTATAGTGATTCATATTACTTTAAATAAGCGCTTAAGTTCTAGCACATTCCAATAAGAAAGAAAAAAAATATTTTAAGTAGATACAAAAAGTTGAGCCCTAATTTCTTGTTCATACTCTATAAGAAAAAGATGATGAAAGCAAAATAAATTGAGAAGGAAGGAAACAAAAATAAGAAGGAGAGTAGAGGTGCAAAATACCCCACGGCAGCCTTGGACAACAAATACAAAAAACAAAATTAACAGAGTGAAAGAGAGAATCAATCAAATTATGTTAAAGGAAAATTTGCAGGTTTGTTGATGGATGAAGAGGCAACAGAAGTTTTAGGTCTAGAGAAAAAGGTGATAAGATGAAATCATGATAGAGGGGTAAGGCGTTTTGGTTTAAAACGTAGGTATTTTGGGATCATACAAAAATATTAGGGTAAAATAGTAAAATTATTGGTCAAACCAAAAATGCTTACGGGCTGAAAAATGATAAGTTGGAGGTGAACAACTTATGACTTATGGCTCATTTTGACTTATAAGCAATTGGCTTATAAGTACTTTTGTGTTTGTCAAACGCGTAGATAAGCTAAAAAGAGTTTATAAGCTAGTTTGACCAGCTTATAAGCTTACCAAATACCCTCTTTGTCATGGCATTGTACATTTAGATCGAACATCGTAGTACCCTTGTTAGAATTTGGAGGACAAGATCAAAATAGCCCACTATCGTTGAAATTAAACTCAAAGGTTGTTGGAACTAGAGTTGGGATGATCAACAAACATGTACTTTAGATCTACTTCATGTACAATGTAATGCAGAGTCCTATCGAGAATGGAATTCACTTTCGTGCCCGAAAAGGATGTATTTATACTATGCATGACCTAGCAGCCACATGATAATCTTAGAAAATCTTGGCAGATCTTTATGGCTTGAGCTTAGGCCAAGATTTAAGGAGTATTTATAAAAGTAAATTTTACTTCTTTGGAAGATCGAAGGAAAATCTTTTTACTTCTTTTATTTTCTAGGGTTAAGAGATTCAGTACAGCTTGGTTAACACTCTTCTATTCCTAGCCATCTACTATATATTCATATTATAGTACGAGTTTGTTTTTGCACAGGTTGCACACCTACATACAAATTTGAGATATCCTTCTTGTGAGCAGCAACTTTGCAAAATTCCAAGAGCAAGACATATTGAATAACCCAGTTTCAGAGATTGATTCAAGTTTAGTTCGTTTTGTCTTGATCTTGTAATAGGTATTTTGACTTGTAATCTTTCGTTGCTTGTATTATAAGCTACTTGTAAGAACTCTTGAGTGACAATCTTTTATTCTTGGCTAAAAAATTAGTTTGGAATGAGTAGGTACGATTAGTTTGATTGTAGGTTGTTGAGTGACTAGATTTATTCTTTTAGGTTGTAAAAGAGTTTTGTAACGTGAAACTGCTTGTTATTTTCTGTGAAGTTTGAGAGGAAAATCCCAAAGTTGAGTCATAGTTTTTACTCCTTTGAGCAAGGATATTTTCAACGTAAAATTCTTGTCTTCTATACTTTCAGCATTTATTAGTTACATAAATTGCAAGAACTGGTTTAAGAACCAGGTTATGAGGAAAACGTAATATTCTGGTGGAAAATTTTAATTGATTAACATACTATCCATCCCCTCTAGTGTATAAGTGGTGCATAGTTCTAACAATTGGTATCAAAGCATGCTCTCAATTATGAAGCTTATACCTTTGAGAGATTCACAAGATGAATGCACCACTTGGGATGAATGAGGGCCAGTCTACCACACATCCCATGTTGTTCAATGGCAAATACTACAGCTGGTGGAAAGCGATGATGGGAAACTTCTTAACTACTGAAGATTAAGAGTTATGAAATATTATTTTGGACGGATATCAAGCTTGATGCCTGAGGAAGAGAAGTTCCTAAGGAAAGAAGTGAGTTTAATGATATTGATCGCAAACTCATGGAGAAAAATAGCAAAGCCAAAAAGATACTTATTTGTGGCCTGGCTCAGATGAGTACAATCGAGTTTTGGCATATACTGATGCAAAGGAAATTTGGGACACCTTGCAAACTACCCATGAGAGAACATCTCAAGTGAAGCAATCCAGAAGTGATATGCTCTTGAGAAAATATGAACTGTTCACCATGAAAGACTCTAAACCAATCCAAGATATGATCACTAAATTCACAGTAACTACAAATGAGTTGAGATGACTTGGGAAGACTTTTACATCTGAGGAGCTGGTGAGAAAAGTTCTCAGAATACTTCCTGCCTCACACAAAAGCAAAGTCACTACAGTTCAATATACCTAGGGCTCAAATCGCCCTTCTTTCCGAACCTCATCATACCTTTCATGGGCGAAACCCGCAGCAAAACCCTCTCTTCCAACGTGAATGCTACAGCAGGAGCCCTCCTATCAGCGTAACTCTTCTGCCTAGACTGGGCTGTACGAAGCCGATCCTGAATCAACTTGACTTTCTCCAAGGCATCTCGGACCAAATAAATACGCAACAACCTAGCCTCTTCCGGCTCAAAACAACCAACTGGAGAACGACATTGCTTCCAATATAAAGCCTCATAAGGAGCCATCAGAATACTCGATTGGCAGTTATTATTGTAAGCAAACTCTGCAAGAGGTAAGACTGGTCCCATGAACTCCCGAAATCCATAACACAAGCACGTAGCATATCCTCCAAGATCTGAACGGTGCGCTCAAACTGCCCGTCCGTCTGGGGTGATATGTTGTACTCAAGTCAACTCGTGTGCCTAACTCACGCTGTACGACTCTATAAAAATGCGATGTGAACTGCGTGCCTTGATCGGAGATAATGGACACCGGCACACCGTGGAGATGAACGATCTCACTAATATAGATCTGGGCCAGCTGCTATGAAGAATAGGTAGCCGCCATTGGAATGGAATGTGCCGACTTGGTCAACCTATCCACAATGACCCATACTACGTCAAATTTCTTCAAAGTCTGTGGGAGCCCAACAATGAAATACATGGTAATACATTTCCACTTCCACTCAGGAATCTCAAGCCTCTGAAGCAAACCGCCTGACCTCTGATGCTCGTACTTCACCCACCGGTAGTTCAGACATCGAGCCACATACTCTACTATATATTTCTTCATTCTTCTCCATCATAATGCTGCCTCAAATCCTTATACATCTTGGCGGCACCCGGATGAATGGAATACCATGAACTGTGGGCCTCCTCAAGAATCAACTCACGCGCCCATCCATATTGGGCACACAAATAGAATCCTCCTTGGCATCGTCATGCTACACTGTGTCCTAAAGAACAAGCAAATGGGGGTTTTCATACTGATGCTCTCTGAGGTGCTCATACAAAGAAGACCAAGAAACCACGCAAGCAATAACCCGGCTGGGGGCCGAACATTCTAACCTCATGAGCTGATTGGCAAAGGCCTGAATATCCAATGCTAGCGGTATCTTGCCAACTGGAATATATGCGAGGCTACCCATACTCTCAGTCTTTCTGCTCAAGGCATCAGTCACCACATTGGCCTTCCCGGGATGGTACAAAATGGTGATATCATAGTCATTTAACAACTCTAACTACCTCCACTACTTCAAGTTTAGATCCTTTTGCTTAAACAAGTGTTGTAGACTCCGATGATCTGTGGATACCTCACACAACACGCTGTAGAGATAATACCTCCAAATTTTCAATGCAATGAACAATTGTTGCCAATTCCAAGTCGTGCACCGGGTAATTCTTCTCATGAACCTTCAACTACCGAGACACGTAGACAATCACCCTACTGTTTTACATCAATACTGTGCCAAGCCCAATAGAGACTCATCACAATATATAGTGTAAAACCCCGAACTCGTAGGCAACACCAACACTGGGTTTGTAGTCAAAGCAGTCTTGAGCTTTTGAAAGCTCAACTCACACTCATCAGACCATATGGAAAGAACACCCTTCTGGGTCAACTTGGTAAATGGGGCTGAGATAGATCAAAATCCCTCCATGAACCAGTGATAATAACCCGCCAAACCTAGGAAGCTCCGAATCTCTATAGCTGAAGTAGGTCTAGGCCAGTTTTGAACTGCCTCAATCTTCTTAGGATCCAATTTAATGCCCTCGGAATATACAACATGCCCTATAAATGCAACTGAATCCAACCAAAACTCACACTTTGAAAACTTGGCATATAACTAACTATCTATCAGAGTCTGAAGTACGATCTGCAGATGCTGCTCATGCTCCTCTCGACTGCGGGAGTAGACCAAAATATTATCAATGAAAATGATCAGAAAAGAAACCAAATAGGTCTTGACTACCCGGTTCATCAAATCCGTAAATGCTGCTAGGGAATTTGTCAAGCCAAATGACATCACTAGAAACTCAAAATGACCATACCGAGTCTGAAAAGTTGTCTTAGGGACATCCGATGCCCTAATTCAACTGATGGTAGCCAGATCCAAATCAATCTACGAAAACACTTTGTCACCCTGAGCTGATCAAATAAATCATCAATCCTCGGCAATGGATACTTGTTCTTGATAATGACCTTGTTCAACTGTCGATAATCTATATACACCCTTATTGAACCATCCTTTTTCTTCACGAACAATACTGGTGCACCCCAGGGAGAGATACTAGGTCCAATGAATCCCTTATCAAGCAAATCCTACAATTGCTTCTTCAATTCCTTCAACTCAACTAGGGTCATACGGTAGGGTGGAATAGAAATGGGCTGAGTGCCCGGAGCTAAGTCAATACAAAAGTCGATATCTCTATCGGGTGGCATCCCGACAAATCTGCAGGAAACACCTCTAGAAATTCGCTCACAACCGGTACTAAATCCATGGAAGGAACCTCAACACCGGGATCACGGATACAGGCCAAATATGCTAGACACCACTTCTCAACTATGCGCCGAGCCTTCACATAAGAAATAACCCTACTGGTAGAATGGCTAGGAGTCCCCTCCACTCTAATCGGGGCAACCCCAGCATGGCTAAAGTCACCGTCTTGGCGTGACAGTCCAAAATAGCGTGATAAGGTGATAGCCAATCCATGCCCAAAATAACATCAAAGTCTACCATATCAAGAAGTAGAAGATCTACACTAGTCTCAAAGCTCCCGATAGAAATCCCACACGAGCGATAAACACGCTCTACTACAATAGAATCTCCCACAGGCATGGACCTATTGACAGAAGCACTCAAAGAATCAAGAGGCATAACCAGTTATGAAGCGAAATAGGATGACATGTATGAATAAGTAGAGCCTGGATCGAATAAAATCGAGGCATCCCTATGGAAAACTAGAACAATACCTATGGTGACGGCGTCAGATGACTCTGCCTTAAGTCAGGCTGGGAATGCATAAAAATGGGGCTGGGCCCTACCCTTCTAACCTCCGCCCCTCGGGCTACCTCTAGCTGCTTGGCTTCCACCTCTAATAGTCTGACCTCCACCTCTAGCAGCCTGACCCCTGCCTCTAGCTGGCTGTGCGGGTGGTGGAGCAATTGGTGCCGGCATAATAGCACAAGAACCCTGCTGAGGTCTGCTACTCATCAATCTAGGACAATACCTCCTGATGTGACTTGTACCTTCATACTCAAAGCACTTTCTCGGTTGCTGAGGTTGTTGATGCTGAGACTAACCCCGACGATAACCACTTTAGTGACTCTGTAGCGGTGGTGAATTGATAGGAGCTGAAGGTGCATTGAATGTTGGCTGTTCAGGACGAGACCCATAAGAGCCACGATTGCCCGACGTACAGCGGGCTACCTGAAGGGCTAAGTGAATCGGCCTAGGAGGATGACCTCTACCATAAGAACCTCTGCCTTCAGAGAAGCACCACTGAAGCAACCTAAATGACGAGGCCTCTTCTCAGACACCATCTCTCTACCCTGACTACAAATCATCTCGACCCGTCTAGCAATCTCTACAGCCATTTGGAAAGAAATATCATCCCTCCTTCTCCTTGTCCATTTGAAGCCTGATGCCGAAAGTAGGACCACAATAAACCTCCTCACCCTCTCTCTATTTGTGGGAATCAAGATAGCTGCATGACGGGCTAGGTCCACAAATGGTCTCACACTGGGTGACAGTCATGCCACCATGCTGGAGGCACTCGAACTGCCGGCGGTACTCCTCTCTCAAAGTAAAAGGAATGAACTTCTCCAGAAATAGCTGTGAAAACTGATCCCAAGTAAGTGAAGGTGAACCGGCTGGTCTGCTCCGCTCAAAATCTTGATACCATCTCTTGGCAGAACCGGTTATCTGGAACACTACAAAGTCGACCAAATTGGTCTCAACAATACCCATGTTGCGCAACACCTAGTGGCAACAGTCCAAATAATCTTGTGGGTCCTTAGAAGGTGCACCACTAAAATGAACAAGAAAGAGCTTGGTGAACTTATCCAACCTCATCAATCCCTCAAAGACATCGCGGGCCTCTTTTCGGGATGTGTAGCAACAACGGGCTGAATTATCTCAACTGCTGGAGCTGCTAGAGTCTGATATATGGGAGCCATCTACTCCGGAGTGTGAGTGGCGGGAGTCTGTGCACCTCCCCCAACCTGAAAGGCGGCTGGTGCCATAGGAAATACTCCAGCTTGAGCCACACTCTCCATGAGTCCAACTAAGCAGGCTAGGGCATCCTGAAGTACAAGAGTGGTTATAAATCCCTCCAGGACCTGAGCGGGTCCGACTGGTGCTGTCTGGACTGGACTCTCCTCCTCGTGATCAATCTGAGTCTCCATAACGGGTGCTGCGGCACGTGCTCTAAGCTGAGCTTTGCCTCTGCCTCGGTCCCGACCCCTACTACTAGTAGTGGCTGCAATAGGGGGCTCTGACTCCTGCCCGACTGAAGATGCTGCGCGAGTTCTGACCACCTGCGAAAGAACAAAAATAGAATGGTTCAAACTTCAGTAATGGAATATAGTCGCATGATAGATAAAGAAAGAAGTGAAATTTTCCTAAAGCCCTATAGCCTCTAGAAGATAAGTACAGACGTTTTCGTACCGATCTTCCAGACTCTACTAAGCTTGCTCATGAATTGTGAGACCTACGCAATCTAGTGCTCTGATACCAACTTGTCACGACCCGAAATCCCGCCCTCGGGACCGTGATGGCGCCTAACATTTCACTTGCTAGGCAAGCCAGAGTTAGCTAACTTATTTATCCAGTTTTAACAATTCAATTTAAAACATTAATGAAAAAAAACTATAATAATCTGAAATGGAATAATAAAGCTTCAAGTGACGAAATCTAAACATATACCAGAATCTAGAGTCACGAATACATGAGCATCTAAAGTGCTACAAATAAAGTCTGAACAAATGCAACTATTTGAAACTACATGAATAGTAAAGATAGAATGGAAGGGGACTTCAGGGCTGCCGACGCCATGCAACTATACCTCAAGTCTCCAAAAGTAGCTAAATCCGAGCAATCTCGCTAAGTGCCGTTGGAATCAGCTTTGGTATCTGCATAAGAAGTGTAGGATTGATGTATGAGTACAATCGACCCCATCTACCCTGTAAGTGCTGAGCCTAACGTCGACGAAGTAGTGACGAGGCTATGGCAAGTCACCCACAAATAACCTGTACAAAACAATAATAACAGGAAAGCACGAAGAGAAATAAAGCGATAAACTCATGAAAACGGATCCGAAAGTCAACTACCAGAGAACCCCAAAATAACAAAGCCTCAAGTCTCATATTACAATACCAAGAATAACTCTACAATCTCAAACAAATACAATACAACATATCAAATCCATTGCGGCGCGCAGCTCGTTCCCACCATATCATAATCTGTTCATATCATAATCCGTCCTCATTCCTTCATATCATTTCAATACTGTTCAATACCATTGAGGCGTGCAACCTGATCCCCAAACAATTTCAAATCATTAACTTAAATAACTCAACAACAATAATTGCAAAATATCAACACAAAGGAGGTGAGATGTACAAAAAATAAAGAACTACAGAATAAACGAAGAATATCCAACATCTCAGAATCTCAAACAATTTAAATAGGTAAAACATGTGACAATTAAAATATTCAATTAAAGCAAGTTGAAACAGAAAACAAATAAGCAAAAATCGCATGGGAAATGAACAAATCAAGGCAAGTAACAATTATATAACAAGTAACAAATATTGCATAGATGTCAAGTAAAAACATGTAACAGTTAAAGAATATAAGACGGAATAACATGGAATAAATGAAGACATGGAAGTAACTACTCCAGCCCCGCATGCTAAATCCCGTGACGGCACATGTACACTCGTCACATCGCATTATATGCTGCTTTCCCACATAATACACATAAAAAATAATTCATTAAGTCCTAGTTTCCTCAAGTCAAAGTTAGACTCAACACTTATCTCGCTCCACAACCAAATCAAGGCACAACCGCGGCCTTTCCTTTAGAATTAGCCTCCAAACCAATCAAATCTAGCAAAATATAGTTCAAACAATTCAAATTGGAATTTAGAAACTACCCACGAGTGAAAAGGATTCAATCTTAATGATCTTGGAAAAAAGTCAACAAAAGTCAACCCCGGTCTCGCTTGGTCAAAACCCGAGATTCGGACCAAAACCCAATTACCCATTCACCCTCGAGCCCGGTTATGTAATTTGTTTCAAAATCTCCAATTCCTACCAAAATCCCTAATTTCTACCATGAAAAATACTAGATTTGAAGATTAAATCAATGGGTGTTTATGAAAATATAATAAAACAAGTTAAAATTTACTAACCAATGAAGCTGGGAAAAAAAATCTCTTCAAAATCGCTTCTACGCCGAGCTCAAATTTGAAAATGATAAAAATCCCGACTTTTTGATGTTTTAATACCTAGGTGTCGAGTGACCTTCGCGATCGTGAAGCACCTGACGCAATCACAAAGAACAACGGCAAAAGGCCTACGCGTTCGCAAGCCAAAGCTCGTGTTGGCATAGAATATAAGATCCACCCCCCAAATTTCCACAATCCTTCGCGTTCGCGAGAGGATAGTAGCGTTCGCGAAGGTTAAACCCCCATTACTTCGCGTTCGTGACCCAGTCCCCGCTTTCGCGAAGAAGAAATTCCGCCCCAGCCCAACTTTCCCTTCACGATCGCGAGAGTAGCTTCACGATCGTGAAGCAAAAAGCACCAAACATCAGAAACAGCTGAAAACCAGCAACTTCTTAAGTCCAAAATGGTCTGTAGCCTACTCGAAACTCACCCGAGCCGCTCGAGCTCCAAACCAAACATGCACACAAGTGTACTAACATCATAAGAACACACTCGCACGATCAAAACACCAAAATAACATATAGAATTATGAATCAGACATCAAAATGCATGAAATTTCAAAGAAAACTCAAAAACCTCTAAAATCACAACCAAGCATCCGAATCCTATCAAACCAACTCCGAATTGCACCAACTTTTTCAGATAAGTTTCAAATAGCATAACTGACCTATACCAAGTCCTGGAACTAAAATTAGAACTCGATAGCCATGAAGTCAACCTACGATCAAACCTAGAAAATTTTT
The DNA here is from genome assembly GCA_002018475.1 of Nicotiana obtusifolia. Taxonomy (NCBI): domain Eukaryota; kingdom Viridiplantae; phylum Streptophyta; class Magnoliopsida; order Solanales; family Solanaceae; genus Nicotiana; species Nicotiana obtusifolia. Next base: position 108,150 of record MCJB01049541.1, on the reverse strand, counting down.
AAACCTTCAAATTACTAGCTTTCGGCAAAATAAGTCAAATCAAACTAGGGACCTCTGAATTCAATTTCGGGCATACGCCCAAGTCCAAAATCACGATACAGACCTATCGGGATTGTCAAAATATCGATCGAGGGCCGTTTACATAAAATGTTGGCTGTAGTCAACTCAAGTTGTTTTTAAAGCCAAAAATCATACTTTCTTCAAATTTTCACATGAAAGCTTTTCAAAAAGTGATACGGACCACGCACGCAAACCAAGAATTATCAAAAGAAGCTAATGGAGGACTCGAAATATGAAAATGAGGGCTAGTACTCAAAACGGCCTATTGGGTCGTTACAAGAATGAAGATTCTTTGCATAATGGGACGAATTAGGCAAATACCCAAGGTCTCTTGTATATAAGTATGTGTTCTCTGTCTACTTATCTGATGTCATATACTACGTTTACTTATGCCACGTCGACTGTCCCAATTCCCATGCCACGTCGACTGTCCTAATTCCTACCTAAATCACACACCGCCCTAAGCTCCCTAAATATAACAATCCACGTGTTACTACCATTGTAATCAAACTAATTCTTTTCAAATCAAAATAGTTCATCTCTCTCTCACTCTCCCAAACACGGAAGAAGACCCAATTCTTCCCAGCTTCAAACTTTTCCTAAATTTCTCTCCAAACCCTAGACTAGTTACTCCCATTAAATTAGAAGTTAGCTTGCTTAGATATTTAAAACCCAAACCTAAACCACAATCACACAAAACTCGATCTCAAACCACCCAAAACCATTTTGTCTCGCCTGAATCTCTTGTAAGTCAGTCAACCACAACGATGAAGAAGATGGTTGTAAAAAAAATCCACTGACAGAGGAGGATAAGCAGCATGTGCAGGCAGAATCCCAATGAAAAAGTGAGAGACGGGAAAAGAGGATACAACTGGAAAGGATCCAGATGCCAGTTCAAGCGATGAAAGAAAAACATGTTTAACCGTAACGACTCAGCCAGTCATTTTGAGCATATGCATTTCGTTCAGCTATTTGAAGTCTTGAACAACATCGTATGATGTATTATGAATTGTACAAATCATCAGTTTTGGTTTACAGGTTATTCAGAATTGATTTGAAGAATAAATTTCATGATTGAAGTTTTAAAGTAGGATGAGTTGACCAATTTTGACTTTTTAGTATTTGACCTCAGATTGGAGTTTTGATATTTTCGTTAGGTTTGAATGGTGATTTTAGACTCGGATGTATGCCCAGATTTGCATTTGGAAATTTATAGAAGGTTTCAGCGCTAATTGGCGAAAGTTGGAAATTTGAAGGTTTGGAAAGTTCATAAGTTTGACCTAGAGTTGACTTTGAGGATATCAAATTCGGATTGTGGTTCTGGGAATTAGAATAGATTCTTTATGTCATTTGGGATGTGTGTGCAAAATTTGATCTCATTCCGGGTTGATTTGATATTTTTCAGCACTAATTTTGGAAGTTGAAAGATTCAAAGTTCATTGTATTTGATTTGAGGTGCGATGCATCGTTTCGATATGTTATGCGTGATTTGAGGCCTCGAGTAGGTCCGTGTTAGGTTATGAGACTTCTCGGTATGTTCAGGCGGGGTCCTGAGGGGCTCGAGCGTGTTTCGGATTGATTTCGGGCAATTTTTCTTCATGTTCTCACTACTGGTTCTGTTGATATCTGGTGCACCCAGTGTTCTTCGCGATTGCGGATTGAGGGATGTGATTGCGTACAGGAAAAGTTGGAGCTGATTATTTCTTCTTCACATTCGCGAATGATAGTCTAAGTTCGCATAGGTTATGGTAGATTGAGCATCACGTTTACACAGGTGTGCATGCCGCGTTCGTAATGTAGAGCTGAGCCGGGCAGATCTTCATGGCTTCTTCACCGCGTTCGCGAGCGTGGGGCCGCGTTCACGTAGATTCTTTTCGAGGCTGATCATTTTATGCTTCACGATCGCAAAGATTGTTCCGCGATCGTGTAGTGCATTTTCAGGGCAGTGCATTTGTGATCGCGAAGGTATTTCTGCCATCGCAATTCATTGATTTGCCCAATGATTATAAGTACTCTAATTTTAGGCCATTTTTGCATATTTGGAGCTATGGAGCTCGGATTGAGACGATTTTTGAGAGTATTTCCACCATGTGGATTGGGGTAAGTGTTCTCTACCCATTATTTTATAAGGTAAGTGTTCTCTACCTATTTTTTTCAATTATATTTCATGAATCTATCTTCGTTTTTGGCATTTGAATGAGGATTTCAAGAGAGAAAATAGGGGGGGGGGGGTTTGTCTAAAGTTTCATAGAATGAATTTTAGGGTTTTGAACATTGATTCAGAGTCGGATTTGAGTGAAACTAGTATGGTTGGACTTGTAATTGAATGAGTTGTCGGATTTTGTGAGTTTTGTCGGGTTTTGAGGTGCGGGCCTGGGTTTGACTTTTTTGGTTGACTATGGGCTTTTGAATAAAGATTCGACCTTTATCGATTGGGTTTGTTTCCTTCGGCATTATTTGATGTTCTTGAGTTGCTTTTGGCTAGTTTTGAGCCGTTCGGAGGTTGGTAGGTGCAGGATGGTATTTTTGGAGTATCGTTTCGCTTTCTCGGTATTGGATTTGGCTTGTTCGAGGTAAGTGACACTTCTATACTTGGTCCTGAGGGTATGAACCCCGAATATACGTGTTATATGTTTGGTCTTGAGGTGACGCACATACCAGCTGACGGGCGTGTGGGCGTGCACCGTGTGAATTATGACTCGGTTGTTTCTGTGGTACTGTGTAGTTACCTAATCTTGTTTTTATACATGAGATTTCTACGTCTTAGAGTAATTGAGCTGTGATCCATTTTAGAAACCATGTTTAGTCTATATGCTTATTTTGTTGGGACCCACTAAGGTCATATCTTCTGGGGAGTTATTTGCAATTAAATTGCAGTTACATACTCAGTCATACTCTTTCATTTGCATATCATATCTCTGTCTCTATTGCTATTTATTGATACTTCATATCATCATTTTTGGGCTGATTTTCATGACATTGTGAGCCCGAGAGACTAGATAGATTGATGACTGAGTGAGGCCGAGGACCTGATTGTGAGGATATTGATGGGATCGAGCGGGACACCGCAACAGTTATTATTAATTCATGATGGGATCGGGTTGCACATCGCAGCAGGTATTATTGATTCATGCCGTTATTGTCTTATTATAGCGCTTGGGTTGGATCTGCCCCTCCGGAGTCTGCACACCAACAGTGAGCGCAGGTACCTACTGAGTGCGAGTGCGAGCGTCGAGTGATTGGGAGGACCGAGTGACTGTGAGGACTGGGTGACTGTGAGGACTGGGTGACTGTGATGACTGAGTGCATTGATACTATGAGAGAATGCATATGGTTTTATCACTATATTGCATTGCATTCTACATGCAAACTTGACGTACATACATAGAGATGCATTTCCTTATGCTGTACGGTATCACGCCATTCATGACTTCTCATGCACATTGACATGTAGGCATAGAGATGTACTTCCCTCATGCCGTCTGATAATGAAACATGTATTTGTTGAAAGATTTGGGGACAAATCTCCGTTTTACAAACTTACTCATATTTTTGGTGATTTCGGTAAAAGATTTAGGTTTTACTGTTATACTTGAAAAGTATGACTATTTTCCATAACTGCGATCGAGCTGAGCATCATATCTCTGAGTTATTTCTTGTACTATTATTATTATTTTGATATGAACTATTGCTGGTTATTGGAGTTGGACTCTGACCCTTGTCCCAGCTCGTCACTACTTTCAACCTAAGGTTAGGTTTGTTACTTATTAAGTACATGGGGTCAGTTGTACTCATACTACACTTCTGCACCTTGCGTGCAGATTTTGGATGTTGATGTTGCTGTGTACGACAGGAGCTAGAATTGAAGACGTACATGCGTTCCGGTTTCAGCGCCTCTTGTTCATGGTAGCTTTAGACTTATGAAAATTTGTTTATGTACATTTCGGACAGATGATGTATTTATTTCATACTAGCTTCGTAAACTCTAAATCTTAGAAGCTCATGATTTGTACTACCAGTTCTTGGGAAATGTATAAAGGTTCAGTTATTTTATCATTCATTTGTCTCAATAAATCTCATTAAATTGGATAGTTGTTAATTGGCTTACCTAGCGAGTTGAGTTAGGTGCCATCACGACTAGTTGGGTTTTGGGTCGTGACAAGAACCAAATTCTCCCACATGGAACACTGAGGTAGTAACTGAAAACCCCATTGCCAATGAATTAGAGAGTACATATATGGGAACAACAAGTACAGAAGAATCTAAGGTTGTGTCTGGTCAAGGTGTGAGTAAAAAGGTAAACCATTGATGAATGTAAAGCTGTGGCTGGGGAAAGTCCTAGCCAAAAAGGGGAAGACACAAAAAAATCTAGGGTTGTTGGTACTGTGAAGGCTTCTGAAAAGGATGGAGCGGCAACTATGAATGAGGGTGATGGTGTGAATGAGCCATCTAGTACTGATACTCAAAAGGAACCATGTGTGAAAGATGGAGCTCCAGGTGAGGGGGAACAAAGAAAGAAAAGAAGAAGGACTTGAGAACCGGGTCAGGTTCCTCTCCAAAGACCTTAAGAAGGAGAGGATTAGTAAAGGGAACTAGAGAACCAGTTAGAATTGAAAAGGAGGGAGCTCCTTCTTCCATGCCTCCCCCTAGCAGAAGGCCATACATTAGGGAAAGCAAGAAGCAGTCTGAGGCTTTATCTCTTGAAGAGCTTGAGAGAGGGAGGAAAGGAAAGAGAAAGGTAGGTGAATATGGTGTTGAAGGGGATACAATTGAGGGACTTAATAAAGGTATGGAGGGCATAGTAGTGGAGAAGAAGAAGAAAATCAAGAAAGGGAAAAAGGTTGAAAAGTATGGTGATAAGAAAACTAGTCCTAAAGAGAAAGGAGAAGAAAAGGCAGAGTCTTGAGGTTTTCTAAGTCCAAGGTACTTAGAGGAAAGATAATCTCCGCTGTCACCAGTTATGGAATGGCAGAACTGGCTGAGAAACAAGGGTGGAAGACCTTGTTTCTAAAACAAGGTAGTAGGTTCTGTTAAGATGAGTAGTGGAATTCTTCATCCACTGCAGTGTAGTTGAAGGAGTGGTAACAAGAAGGGTAGGAGACATTGGCGTTGTGTTTGATAATGAGAAGCTAAGTAAGATATGGGGGGGGGGGGGTTTCCTTCCACTGGTTACTATGAGTATGTGAAGGGCATCTGTGTCACGACCAAGAAATCCTACTGGAGCCATGACAGCACCTAACACCGCCAGCTAGGCAAGCCAACAATCAATAAGCAGAAACAAACTTAAATAACAATATTAAATAGTCTCAACATCGGAATAATAATAAATAACTGAAGTCAAGAGAAATAATACAACTAAAAACCATCCTACAACCTAGTATCATCGAGTAAATGAGAGCTACTGAATTCAAATACAATGTCTGACCCTAAAATGCAGTATTGTTTGAAAACTAGAACAGTGATAATATAAACCAAGTGAAAAGGGACTTCAAGGCCTCCAAATGGAAACAATAACTACCTTGAAATCTCCAAAACTGGTACTAAGGCCACTCTTTAGCAATCACCTCTCTCAGCAGCATCTAGATCTGCACATAAAGTGCAGAGTGCAGAGTGCAGTATGAGTACAACCGACCCCATGTACTCAATAAGTAATAAGCCTAACCTCGGGCTTAAAGCAGTGACGATCTTGGCAAGGTCCAATGTTCATTTTCAATATCCAATAACGACAATAATGCTATAATAACAGCAAAAGGAAAAGTAGCTCAAGTAATATCAAATTCAACTTTTTTCATAATAAGAAAGGAAATAAGCATGCTTTTTAAGAATGACAAATAAGGCATAAATTCTTCAACAGAAATCACCTAAACATGGTTTTTATCAACTTAGATATGATTCCACATTCTACACATCAAATAGGAACATCAAGTACCAGGTAACATGAGGGAAGAAACACAACTCCATACTTGCATGACAAGTATTCCTGCTAGAATAAAAAATATCGCAATTAAATCATAAAGTGTACCCAATCTCAGCACATGTATAGCGCTTGGCACAAATGCCCTTCAATCATCATGCACAACCACACTCGGCACTGAACGGGTGCCTGACACAAGTCCCTCACCAAGCACATTATGACCCGTGTGCCTGCACTCGTAGATTAATACCTGACTCCGGATGGGCAGGTTCTAGCCTAAGTGTTGACTGAATCTAAGTCAACAATCAATATCACTTAGCCCAATATGGGGCCTAGCGCACGTGTCACCTCATAATCAATACCACTCAGCCTAATGTGGAGCCTAACATACATATCACCTTACTATCAATATTAGATCGGCTTTGTGGCCCAAGATTAGTCATCAACAGCTCAAGTCTCAAATGCTCACCTCTCACAGTACTCAGCTTAAACTGTGTCACACATATAAGGGCATCAACAACATGTGAGAAAACATATAAAGAATGCACATAGACATAGATATAATACGCAGATGTATCATCATGACTGAGAATATGACTATAATTAAGGCAAACAACTCAATATAGCAATAACAACCCTATCATGCCTAAAACAGATAAGCACATGGCCTTGACATGATTTCTAACATAAATAATAGCTTACGTAGTCATACAAGTGAATAAAACACTGAAATAAAGGGGCATAATAGCAAAACAAGGCACATAAATAGACTAAGGTCCACCCATATCATGTATAACCCCGGTGTACGCATATACGCTCGTCGCCTTGGCACGTGTATCATCCCTAACATGTATCAAATACCACAGCCAATGGGAAATTACCCTCAAATAAAGTTTAAACAAGTTACTTACCTCTAAGCCCATTAATCAATACTCCACAAAGCCCTTCCCACGCAAATCGACCTCCAAACGGCTCGAATCTAGTAAAAACAACTTTATAAAATCAAATACGACTATTGAGACCGATTCCATATAGTAAAGCTCTAATCTTTATCAAATTGCACAAAGTCAACCAAGAAGTCAACCTGGGATCGCTTCTCGGAACCCGACCAAAGTCATAAATCCCGACTACCCATTCGAATACGAGTCTAAATATACAAGTTTCATCCAAATCCGACTCCGAATTGAGGTTCAAATCTCAATTTTTTACTCTCCAAACCCATAGACAAAATCCCCAAATTTCTCATTTAAATCCCAAAATCTATAGGTAATAATCCATGTGGAAACAAGATATAATTTTATAATAAAGTAGAACTTACTTACCCTCTTGTCTTGTGTGAAAATCCCTTTAAAAATCACTCCTCTTCAAGTCTAGGGGTTCAAAATAAAATAATTGGTCTAAGTCCTGAAATTACATAACTTATAAGTCTGCCAAGTGGTACCCTTCACGAATGTGGCCCAAGCCATGTGTTTGCGAAGCACAACCAGCTCCTGCCTCAAAAGACCCATCACGACGTGGCACATCACCTATGAACGCGATGCAGCCAACCTAAGCCTACACGAGCGCGTCCCCGGTCACACGAACGCGATGGCTAAATCTCTAGTTGGTTCCCAGGCGAACGTGATCCCTATAGCACGAACCCAAAGGCCACTAACCACAAAACTTCGCGAACGCAAAGAACAAAATGCCTCTGCTCCAAATAAGCCTAAACGATGGCCGAGACCTACTCCACAATCCCGAAGCATACCAGACACCAACATTAAATCTGCAATCTCAACTAAGCTCCAAGGGGTCCAAAACTCACCCGATCCATCCGAGACCCCCTTCAATCATACCAACAAGTGCGTAAATACTACCCGAACCTATCCAACGCTTCCAAACACACATAATATCATCATATCTATGAATCGATAATCAAACCATCAATTGAACTTCTTTTAAGTTCATAAGCTTCTAAGTCTTCAACTAAGCGTCCGCTTCCTATCAAACCAACTCGGATGCAACCAAAGTTTGCACACAAGTCCCAAATGACATAACGAACATATTCCAAGTCCCAGAACAATAATTCAAACCCGATAACATCAATGTTAACTCCCGGTCAAACCTATGAACCTTCCAAACCTTTAAATTGCCAACTTAAGAAAATTAGAGCCAAAACTTCCTAGGAACTTCCAAATCAAAATTTGGACATACACCTATATTACCATAAAAACCTATTGGAACCATCAAAAAAGCGATCCGAGGTCATTTATAGAAAAGTTATACCTTGGTCAACTCTTACAACTTACGTTTCAAACCATGGAACTAAGTATTCCAATTCACTCTAAAACCTTCCCCAAAACCAAACCTACCATCCTCGCCACTCGCAAGACAACAAACAACCATACAGGAAGCATCAAGTATGGGAACGGGGCTCAAATACACAAAACGACATGCCAGGTCGTTATATTCTTCACCTTTTAAACAAACTTTCATCCACAAATGGGTTTAGAATCATACATGGGATATCAAAAATATGAGGATATCTGCTCTACATATCATGCTTTGTCTTCCCAGTAACCTCTTCGACCGACTGACCTCTACGCTAGACTTTCACTGATGCAATATCCTTCTACCTCAGCTACTGAACCCACTTATCCAAAATGGCCACCGGCTCCTCCTCATAAGCCAGATTCTCATCCAACTGCACCGAATTGAAATCCAACACATGTGGTTGATTACTAATAATACTTCCGAAGCATGGCAACATGGAACACCAGATGAACTCCCAATAAGCTGGGTGGCCAAGAAAATCTGTAGGCCACCTCACTAACTCTCTCCAACACCTCAAAATGACTAATATATCGAGGAGTCAACTTGCCTTCTTCCCAAATCTCATCATGCCCTTCATAGGTGAAACTCAAAGAAAAACATTCTCACCTTCCATGAAAGCTACATCCCAAACCTTCCTATCGCCATAACTCTGCTGTTAGGACTGTGAAGTAAACGAAGTGTCATTATACGAGATGATAAAAACAGGTACACCATGCAAACAAACAATCTCCCAGATATATATCTTAGTCAACTGCTCCGAAGTGTAGGAAGTCATGACTAGAATGAATTGTGCAAACTTGGTCAGTCTGTCCAAATGACCCAAACATAATCAAATCTCCTCAATGTCCGTGGAAATACTACCATGAAGTCCATATTGATTCGATCCTACTTCCACTCTGGTATGTCTAACCTTTGAAGCAAGCCACTAGGTCTCTGATACTCATACTTGACTTGCTGACAATTCAACATCGAGCAACATACCCGATGATGTCTTTCTTCATCCTCCGCCACCAATAATGCTACTTCAAATCACGGTACATCTCTGTAGCACCTAGGTGAATAGAATACCACGAACTCTGAGCCTCCTCAAGGATCAACTCTTACAAATTAAGCTTCCAACCATGGAATAAGTGTTCTAATTCACTCTAAAACCTTTCCAAAACCAAATCTACCATCCCTGCAGTCACAAAACAATAAACAAGCATACGGGAAGTATCGAGTAAGGGAACATGGCTCAAATACACAAAACGACCGGTTGGGTCTTAGAATCTGGCCCAACAGAGAAGAAGGAATCACCCCTTTGTCTGTCACTAAGAAGTTTTTTAGAAAAGAGGAGACGAAACAGAGGAAAGTATAGAAGAAAGAAATGGTTCCTTCCCACAACCGCTATTTTAATTTGTGCACAAGCTTGTGCTAAGCAGGTTGGAAAGGAGACATGAAGCCAATGCTCTTGACATGGTCTAGATGGATCTACTAAAAAGGAAGAGATGATGAATTTTCCTGTGCTAATGATCAACCACAGAGCTAGAGGGGCAGATATATCCAAGAGTGATTACTCCATTCCCAATGGGTTCTTCTTGTCTAAGGTAATTGCTCATTTTGGAGCTATGTCAGCAAGTGAAAATCTGCAAATATGCTGGATGAGTTTGTGGAGGATATTCTGAACAACTGTGGGTATAGAGAGGAGGATGAAGAGGAACCTATTCCACCTGTTGGTTCTCATGGCATTGCTGAAAATTCAGAGCTTCAACCCTAAGTGTTGGCTCTACAAGTGTAATATATCGGTTAGTCATTTTGAGTATTAAAAACCCTCTCCCCTATTTGATGCTTCCCGTAGCTTTTTTTAATTTTTTTGTGACTTGCGGGGTTGGTTGGTTTAGTTTCGGGAAGGCTCGGGAGTGAATTGGAAAACTTAGTTCCATTTTGGGAAGCTTAAGTTATAATAGTTGAACAAGGGTTGACTTCTGAGTAAACAACCTTAGAATCGGGATTTTAGGGTTCCTATAGGTTCGTATTGTGATTTTGGACTTGGGCGTACGTTCATATTTGGTTTTGGATGTTCTTGGAAGATCTTGACTACATTTTTCAAAAGTTGAAAATTTTAAAAAGTGGAGAGTTCATAAATTTAAACAATTGTTAACTTTTGGGTTAATGAGCTTTAATTGTGGTTTTGAGACCTTGGCTAGGTCCTAATGGTTGAAATGAACTTGTATCAAAGTTTCGTTGAGATCTAAAATGTCTAAGTATGACTCAGACGTGTCCATTCAAGTTGGAAAGTTTGAAAGTTAAGGAAGGGAATTGATCTTCGATTTTGGGTTTTCTTGTTGTTTTTGATGTTTCGAGCCTTGAGACAAGTTTTCATGAAATATATAGACTTGTTGGAATGATTGAACATGATCCTAGGGGACTCAGGTGAGTTTCGAGATGGTTTTAAACCATTTCTTTTGGTTTTACAACAGCTAATTTGCTGCTGTGTAGTAGGCTTCACAATCATGGATTAGAGGCTCACTATCGCGAAGAAGGAATTCCTGGTCAGGCTGGTTGTGTAACACGTTCACAGGTGTGGAGTCGCGATCGCGTAGGTTGGGAGTTCGTTGATCATCGCATTCGCTGACTACGTGTTATGTTTGCTATGTGTTGGTAGTGGGTTGACAACAGACTTTCGTGATTGCAGAAGAAGAGTCATGACCGCATAGTGGTACTAGTTAGCTGTGCTTCGCGATCACGAGAGCTCAATTGCGATCGCGTTGAAGGATCCCTAGGCAATGCTTAAAGTGTGGGATTAAGAGATTTTTTCTCATTCTCTCATACTTTGAACCCTAGATTTCAATAGGAGCTATTTTTCAAGGAGATTTTCACCCAAGACAAGATGGTAAGTGGTTTTTACTCATTTGGGATTATATTTCAAGAATCTACATGGATTTTAACCCCTAAATCAAGGATATAAAGCGTAGAATTTGGGGTTTCGGTGTGAACTCAAGAGAATGAATTTGGGGGTTTTGAGCATGAAATTGAAACTCGATTTAGCATCTACTTATATATTTGGATTCATGGTGTTATGGGTAATCTATATTTATGATCAATTTCAAATTCCAAACCGAGGCCCGAGGTTGACTTTTTGTTGGCTTTATTATTTGGGTTAAAAATTGAATCTTTCTGATATGAAATCAATTCCTATAGCTTATATTGACTTATTTATATAATATTTGACTAGATTTGAGTCGTTTGGAGGTGGATTTAAAAGGAAAGGGCGGTTTTGGAAGGTTGAAGGTGTTCATGCAGCGCCCAACTAGTCATTTCGAGTTCTAGCATCTTGTTCCGTAATTTGATCCTTCCTATAGGTCCATTTGATGTTTTATGACTTTTAGATATGAGTGATTTTGGTCCCAAGAGGTTTGGAAGTGATTTGGAACACTTAGTTCCTAAATAGAAGCTTTAAGTTGAAAGAGTTGACCAAGGTTTGACTTTCGGGTATGCGGCTTGGAATCGAGTTTTGATGTTTCAAATAGGTTCTTATGATGATTTTTGACTTGTACGTATGCTTAGTTTTTGTGTTAGAGGTTCCTAAAGAATTTGACACCATTTGCCGCAAGTTGGCAATTTGAAGAAATTAAGAGTTCATAAGTTTACCAGGAGTTGGCTTTGATGTTTTTGGACTCTGATTGGTATTCCGAGACTTTGGATAGTCGATATAGTTGAATTGAAATTGTGTATAAAGTTTGGAAGCAATTCAAACTTTCTAAGTGTGATTCAGACTCTCTTTTGAAAGAATGAAGACTTAAGAACTTAAGAGAAATTCTATTCGGCTTGAGCCTCGATTCTTTGTTGTGATATTTACCTGGGAGTTTTGAGCCTTTTTACAAGTCCCTATAGGGTATTTGGACTTTTAGGAATGATTGAATGGATTCCGAAGGGCTCGGGTGAGTTTTGGCGCATTTGGAGCAAGTTTTAAGAGAATTGAGTTGCTAAAGTAGGACTATTCTGCAGATGACCAGACTTCAAAAGAGCATTTATCCCAATCTATGAAGAATTTTAAGATGCAGTTTTGATGATATTGTAGCCTTTTGAGTCTAATTTCTGGTAGTTTAAACCATTTGTCATTTCGACTTTTGTACATGGAGTTATGGCCATTAGTTTGTGCAAATTTTTGGACTGTTCGGTTTTGTGATGGATTATGCAGTTAGCAAATGGGATATGTGGTCCCATGGGCACTTAACCGACAGCTACTTCCGAGGGCTATTTAAGGCCGAGTATTGTGATTTTATTTCATTTCCCAATTTTGGAGCCCATTTTTGAGATGTTTGAGGCTAGAGTTTCATCTAAAAACTGGGGGTAAGTGATTATAATCTAAATCTATGGTTTAAACATGTACATATCACTAGATTTAAGATCAAAAAATAGGTTTGAAAAAAAGCAATTGGGGTTTAGACCTAGTGCTAGAATCATCCAAATTGAGTTTTGAGTATCCAAATGGACTCTAAATGGAAATCTAAGCACACACTTGGACTCATGGGGTTATAGGTCAATGGGATCTACCCCTAGATTCGAGTTTTGACCATGTGGGTTCGGGCTATTTTTGTTGATTTTTTGAGAATTGACTAAAGATTGAAGCTTTATTATTAGAATTGGTTTCTATGACTTTAGTTGACCTTATTAAGTATTATATGGCTAGATTTGAGCCAATTAGAGGTGAATTCTAAAAGAGAATACAACCTTTGAGCTTTAGACTAGCCCGGATGAGGTAAGGGTCTTTCCTAGCTTTGGTTTGAGAGAATGTTTCCTAATAATTGATATTGTTGCTATATGCGGCGGTGACGTATATGCGAGGTGACGAGCGTTTATGTGTGTGCCATGGTTATTCATGCACGAGGATAGATTTTATTTCCTTATTTCTTGTTGGACTATGTGATCTTCTTGACTTATGTTTCTTTGGAATCCCATGACTACATGAACACAATATCCATGCAAGATATCATGTTTTAGCTTATGATATCTTAATGACCATGTTGGATTTTTCTTGAGGTAGCTAATATACTTGGTTTGGCCGTACCCATACTTTATATCATGAAAGCATATCTACACCTATTATTCTTGTGATATTTGGGCTTTCTTATTTATGTTAAATATCGTGTTTAGGCCAGGTTGTGATATTGGACGAGATGACTCTTGAAATATTGATGTGATTATTGTACTGCAGTCACACTTATCTTTCATGTGATGTATTATGTTTAATCATCCCTTGTACTCACCTTGTTGCATCCTACTTGGCTTTTATTGTTACATATATGCTTGAAAAGGATGAGTGATGTTGCACGAAGGGTATTTCCATGTGGTGATGATGGATGATATATGCACGAAGGGTGTCCCATACTTCTTGATAATTAATTGCACGAAGGGTGTTTGGGTTCTTGGTGAGGAAGAGTGATATATTGATAAGTGTGGATTCTAACCACTGATTAGTACCTTCTTGCTTTAGCCCGAAAGTGTTGATTCTTGTTCCCAAAACTAATGAAATTATTCAAATTGCAGGCGTGTTGGAGAATTGAACCTTAACGAAGAATTCTAACTCAAAAAGCAGTGTTCCATCTCAAAAAAGCAAGAAGGAGTGCAATAGGCCAAAGTGCGATTCGCAGAAGGAATTCTGTGGCCGCAGAAGAAAGTGCGGTCCGTAGAAATACATTGATGGCCGTAGAAGAAGCACCTGAAGCTCAGAGGATTTTTAGATAAGTGCAGTCCGCATACTAAATGTGCGGCCGCAAAGCATGGTTTGATTGACAAGAATTCAAAAAGTTTAGAGAATGTGCAAAACGACCAAGTGTGAAGCCTTGCCAAAAGTGCAGCTGCAGATGGAATTGTGTGGCTGCATAAGCTGAAGTGAAGCCGCATATGGAATTGTGCGGTTGTAGAATATCTCGACTTGCAGAAGCCAAGCATAGCGCGGAGCGCATATGGAATTGTGCGGTCGCAAAACCTCCCGAAGGGCATTTTTGTCAGCAAATTTCAGGCCATTATAAATAGACGGAAAATAATTTTTTAGGTCAAGTTTTGTAATATTTTGAGTTGTAGCCGTTATATTTTACCATTTTTGGGTAATGAGTGACTACTTTGGGTGAAGAATTATTAATTTTATCTATCTAATCTTATTTTATGGCTTTAATTAGTTATTCTTCTTTGTTTTCTTCACATCTACTATGAGTAGATACATTTTCACTAGGATTGTGACCCAACCCTAATGTGTAAACCTTATGGGTGATAAATTTTATGCTTTTTTATTATTGAGTGTTTCTTATTTACCCTTTTAATTCATTATTTCTAGAATAATGGTTGCAAACATGGATTCATGCCTATTTGACTTGGTTCTTACTTGAGAAAGAGGGACTTAACCTAGGAAAACTTGGCTAACAAAAAATTGGGCTAGTTAAGTTTTTGGCTCTTGTAATTAAAGGTGTTGAACTAGAGATAGGAAAAACCCAACTTGAGCTCATATCAACTATTTGAATTGATACCCAGTTGGGCTTGAAAAAGCCAATTCGGGCAAAATCACTCAATAATCAAGAGGTATTGAGTGGGTAATTTAGAGTTGAGAATTATAATACAGCCTGGTCACTAAAACAAGCATTAACTTGATTTACCCGTTAGGTTATCACCTAGGCAAAGGTTACATCCCTAGGATTTTTCCTATTTGACAAAAATATCAAAAACTATTACTCGCTTTCTAGTTTCTTCTACCTAGTTTAATCTTGTTAGTATTAATTTTAGAAGCAGAAAACAAAAACTCTATATTGGAAGTGCGATTGAGCTATTTCTCATACTCTCATCAAGTGTACACCCTAACACCCCTATTAGACTCCCAGTGAAAATTGACCCTAACTCTTGTTGGGTACTATTCTTCTAATGACCGTTTTCACTCATAATTGGGTGCGGATTGGACGTGAATGAATTTTAGGCATGTTGGAGAATTGGACCTTAGTGAAAAATTCCAACTCAAAAAGGCATGTCTCAGCTCAAAAAGGCAAAAGGAGTGCAGCAGGCCAACGTGCGGTTCGCATACTAAATGTGCAGCCGCAAAATATGGTCTCACTGACAAGAATTCAAAAAGTGTGAAGCCTTGCCCAAAATGCTGCCACAGATGGAATTGTGCGGCCGTAGAAGCTGAAGTGCAGCCGCAGATGGAATTGTGCAGCTTCAGAATCTCTCCACTTGCAGAAGCCAAGAAAAATGCGGACCGCACATGGAATTGTGCGGCCGCAGAACCTCCCGAAGAGCATTTTTGTCAGCGCATTTCAGGCCACTATAAATAGACGGGAAACACTTTTTTAGGGCAAATTTTGTAATATTTTGAGTTATAGCCGTTATATTTTACCGTTTCTGGTAATTAGTTACTCTTTTGGGTGAAGAATTATTAGTTTTATCAATCTAATCTTTTTTTTTTATGTCTTTAATTTAGTCCTTCTTCTTCTTTGTTTTCTTCACTTTCTACTACGAGTAGATACATTTTCACTAGGATTTTGACCCAACCCTATTGTGTAAACCTTATGGGTGACTAATCTTATGCTTGGTTATGATTGAGTGCTTATTATTTATTCTTGTTGATGAATTATTTCTACAATAATGGTTGCAAACATCGATTCATGACTATTTGACTTGGTTCTTACTTGAGAAAGAGCGATTTAGTCTAGGAAAATTTGGCTAACAAGAAATTTGGCTAGTTAAGGTTTTGGCTAGTCTAATTAAAGGGTTTGAACTAGAGATAGGAAAAACCCGACTTGAGCTCATATCAACTATTTGAATAGATACCCAATTGGGCTTGAGAAAGCCAATTCGGGCAAACTCATTCTATAACCGTGAGGCATTGAGTGAGTAATTTAGAGTTGAGTGTTATAATACAGCTCAGTCACTAAAACAAGTATTAACGTGATTTACCCATTAGGTTAGCACCTGGGCAAAGGTTACATCCTAGGATTTTTCCTATTTGATAAAATATCAAAAACTATTACTCGCTTTCTAGTTTCTTCTACCTAGTTTAATCTTGTTCGTATTCATTTTAGAAGTAGAAAACAAAAACTCTATGTTGGAAGTGTGATTGAGCTATTTCTCGTACTCTTATCAAGTTTACACCTAACACCGCTATTAAACTCCCGGTGGAAATTAACCCCGACTCTTGTTGGGTACTATTTTTCTAACGATCGTTTTCACTCACAATTAAGTGCAGATTGGACGTGGATAAGTTTTAGGCATGTTGGAGAATTGGACCTTAGTGAAGAATTCTAACTCAAAAAGGAGTGTTTCAGCATAAAAAGGCAAGAAGGAGTGTAGCAGGCCAAAGTGCGGTGCGCAGAAGGAATTCTGCGGCTGTAGAAGAATGTGCTGTCTGCAGAAATACATCTACAACCGCAGAACTTGCTCATGAAGCTTAGAGGATTTTTGGAACTGTGGTCCGCATACTAAATGTGCAGCCACAAAACATTGTCGCACTGACAAGAATTCAAAAAGTATGAAGCCTTGTCAAAAGTGCAGCCGCAGATGGAATTGTGGAGCTACAGAATCTCTCCACTTGCAGAAGGCAATCAAATTGCAGACTGCACATGGAATTGTGCGGCTGCAGAACCTCCCGAAGGGAATTTTTTTCACCGCATTTTAGGCCACTATAAATAGACGGAAAACACCTTTTTAGGGCAAGTTTTGTAATATTTTGAGCTGTAGCCGTTATATTTTCCTATTTTGGGTAATTAGTGACTATTTTTGGGTGAAGAATTACTAGTTTTATCAATCAAATCTTTTTTTTTTATGTCTTTAATTAGTTCTTCTTCTATGTTTTCTTCACTGCCTACTACGAGCAAATACATTTTCACTAAGGTTGTGACCCAACCCTATTGTGTAAACCTTATGGGTGATTAATCTTATGCTTGTTTATGATTGAGTGTTTATTAATTATCCTTGTTGATGAATTATTTCTAGAATAATGGTTGCAAAAATTGATTCATGCTATTTGACTTGGTTCTTACTTGAGAAAGAGGGACTTAGTCTAGGAAAACTTGGCTAACAAGAAATGGGGGTACTTAAGGTTTTGGATCCTCTAATTAAAGTGTTTGAACTTGAGATAGGAAAAATCTGACTTGAGCACATATCAACTATTTGAATTAATAACCAATATGGCTTGAGAAAGCTAATTCGGGCAAAATCACTTTATAACCGAGAGGTAGTGAGTGGGTAATTTAGAGTTGAGAGTTATAATACAACCCAATGACTAAAACAAGCATTAACATGATTTACCTGTTAGGTTAGCACCTAGGAAAAGGTTACATCCCTAGAACTTTTCCTATTTGATAAAAATATAAAAACTATTACTCGCTTTTTGGTTTCTTTTACCTAGTTTAATCTTGTTAGTATTAATTTTAGAAGTAGAAAACAAAAACTCTATGTTGGAAGTGCGATTGAGCTATTTCTCGTACTCTTATCAAGTGTCCACCCGAACACCCCTATTAAACTCCCGATGGTAATCGACCCCGCCTCTTGTTGGGTACTATTCTTCCAACGATCGTTTTCACTCACAATTGAGTGCGGATTGGACGTGGATCAGTTTTAGGCATGTTAGAGAATTGGACCTTAGTGAAGAATTCTAACTCAAAAGGAGTATTTCAGCTTAAAAAGGCAAGAAGGAGTGCAGCAGGCCAAAGTACGGTTCGCAGAAGGAATTCTGCTGCTGCAGAAGAAAGTGTTGTCCGCAGAAATACATCTTCGTCTGAGAACTTGCACATGAAGCACAGAGGATTTTTAGATAACTGCGGTCCGCATACTAAATGTGCAGCCACAAAACATGGTCGCAGTGACAAGAATTCAAAAAGTGTGTAGCCTTGCCAAAAGTGCAGCCGCAGATGGAATTGTGCGTCGTAGAAGCTAAAGTGCAGCCGCATATGGAATTATGCGGCTAAAGAATCTCTCCACTTGCAGAAGCCAGCAAAATGCAGAGTGCACATGGAATTGTGCGGCCGCAGAACCTCCTGAAGAGCATTTTTGTCAGCGCATTTCAGGCCACAATAAATAGACGGGAAACACTTTTTTAGGGCAAGTTTTGTAGTATTTTGAGCTATAGCCATTATATTTTACTATTTTGGGTAATTAGTGACTATTTTAGGGGGAAGAATTATTAGTTCTATCAATCTAATCTTTTTTTTTTATGTCTTTTATTAGTTCTTCTTCTTTGTTTTCTTCACTGTCTACTACGAGCAAATACATTTTCACTAGGGTTATGATCCTAGCCTATTGTATAAACCTTTTGGTTGATTAATCTTATGCTTGCTTATAATTGAGTTTTTATTATTTATCCTTGTTGATGCATTATTTCTAGAATAAACGGTTGCAAAAATTGATTCATGCCTATTTGACTTGGTTCTTACTTGAGAAAGAGGGACTTAGTCTGGGAAAACTTGACTAACAAGAAATTGGGCTATTTAAGGTTTTGGCTACTCTAATTAAAGTGTTTGAACTAGAGATAAGGAAAATCCGACTTGAGCACATATCAATTATTTGAATTGATACCCAATAGGGCTTGAGAAAGCCAATTCTGACAAAATCACTCTATAACCGAGAGATATTGAGTAGGTAATTTAGAGTTGAGAGTTATAATACAACCCGGCAATTAAAACAAGCATTAACATGATTTACCCGTTAGGTTAGCACCTAGGCAAAGGTTACATCCCTAGGATTTTTCTTAGTTGATAGAAATATAAAAAACTGTTACTCGCTATCTAGTTTCTTCTACCTAGTTTAATCTTGTTAGTATTAATTTTAGAAGTAGAAAAAAAAAACTCTATGTTGGAAGTGCGATTGAGCTATTTCTCGTACTCTCATCTAGTGTACACCCAAACACCCCTATTAAACACCTGGTGGACCGCGACTCTTGTTGGGTACTATTCTTCCAACGACCGTTTCCACTCACAATTGAAGACGTGGATCAATTTTTGGCATGTTGGAGAATTGGAACTTAGTGAAGAATGCTAACTCAAAAAGGAGTGTTTCAGCTCAAAAAGGCTAGAAGGAGTGCAGTAGGACAAAGTGCGGTTCGCAGAAGGAATTATGCGGCTGCAAAAGAAAGTGCTGTCCACAAAAATATAGCTGCATCCGCAGAAGTTGCACATGAAGCACAGAGGATTTTTAAATAACTGCGGTCCACATACTAAATGTGCAGCAGCAAAACATGGTCGGACTGACAAGAATTCAAAAAGTGTGAAGCTTTGCCAAAAGTGTAGTCGCAGATGGAATTCTGCGGCCGCAGAAGCTGAAGTGCAGCCGCAGATGGAATTGTGCGGCTGCAGAATCTCTCCACTTGAAGAATCCAAGCAAAATGCGGACCGCACATGGAATTGTGCGGCCGTAGAACCTCCCGAAGGGCATTTTTGTCAGCGCATTTCAGGCCACTATAAATGGACAAGAAACACTTTTCTCGGGCAAGTTTTGTAATACTTTGAGCTGTAGCCGTTATGTTTTACTGTTTTGGGTAATTAGTGACTATTTTGGGTGAAGAATTATTACTTTTATCAATCTAATCTTGTTTTATGTCTTTAATTAGTTCTTCTTCTTTGTTTTCTTCACTTTCTACTATGAGTAGCTAGATTTTCACTAGGGTTGTGATCCAACCCTAGTGTGTAAACCTTGTGGGTGATTAATTTAATGCTTGTTTATGATTGAGTGTTTATTATGTAGCCTTGTTGATGCATTATTTCTTGAATTAATGGTTGCAAACATTGATTCATGCCTATTTGACTTGGTTCTTATTGAGAAAGATGAACTTAGTCTAGGAAAACTTGGCTAACAAGAAATTAAGCTAGTTAAGGTTTTGACTAGTCTAATTAAAGGGTCTGAACTAGAGATAGGAAAAACCTGAATTGAGGTCATATCAACTATTTGAATTGATACCCAATTGGGCTTCAGAAAGCCAATTCGAGCAAAATCACTCTATAATTGAGAAGTATTGAGTGAGTAATTTAGAGTTGAGAGTTATAATGCAACCTGGTCACTAAAACAACATTAACGTGATTTACCCATTAGGTTAGAACATAGGCAAAGGTTACATCCCAAGGCCTTTTCCTATTTGATAAAAATATGAAAAAAAATTACTCGCTTTCTCGTTTCTTCTACCTAGTTTAATCTTATTAGTATTAAATTTAGAAGTAGAAAACAAAAACTCTATGTTGGAAGTGCAATTGAGCTATTTCTCGTACTCTCATCAAGTGTACACCCTAACACCCATATTAAACTCCCTGTGGAAATTGACCCTGAATCTTGTTGGGTACTTGTCACGACCCAAGCCGGAGGGCCATGACTGGCACCCGGGCCATATTTGCCGAGCACCAATACACATTTTATCTAACCTTTCTTATTATTTATAAGTGCCGATGAGATCAGTGTAAATGGTAGACATGAATCCTAAACAACCAACAATGATAGACAATGGCATGAACATATATAATGAGCCGACAAGACTATCATGAAGCTACGTATAAGGTACAGGCTGACAAACTGCCATGAGAGACCATACAACAAAAATTAGTCAACAAGGCAATCCAAACTATGCATGAGTCG
This sequence comes from Nicotiana obtusifolia, assembly GCA_002018475.1. Lineage (NCBI taxonomy): Eukaryota > Viridiplantae > Streptophyta > Magnoliopsida > Solanales > Solanaceae > Nicotiana > Nicotiana obtusifolia. The sequence continues at coordinate 87,281 of MCJB01049541.1, read as the reverse complement.
ACACCTGCCTATGAGCCTCTAAAGGAACGTAAGTGCTGCAACATTGCCGGAACAGAACCCCGGCATTACCCATAACGCCTATAACAAAAATGCATACCATGACCACAGCAAGTCCGGAGAAGGGATCTTGCTAATAACCGCTGAACTAGGCAGCCTACTATGGTGGGGGAGCTTCGCCTACTTGTCTATCCTGACCTGCAGTACGACATGCAGCGTCCACAAATGAAAGGACGTCAGTACGAATAAAGTACTGAGTATGTAAGGCAGGAAATCATAAGTAAGAACAACAATGTAAAAAGGGATAGAGAATGTACAACCTGTAACATCTAGGTACCTTTGAGGGCTACTGAGATGAATGCATGATGCACACACACACACACACACACACACACATATATATATATATATATACACATAAACTTTTTAAAACATACGCTTCTGTGGGCATCATTATCATCATATCGTACTCGGCCCTAATAGGCTCGGTAAAAATGTACCCGGCCATTTTAAGGCTCGGTAGAATCCTACCCCGCCACGTGGAGCTCGGTAAAACCCAACTGATCAGTGGTTGCACAATAGGTGCCGTACCCAGCCGACTATAGCGCGGCTCGGTAGATTAAAATAGATACATATATATGATGCGTGTTGGACTCATTGGAATCACATTTTGAACCTTTCGGAGTGACGTACGGTTGGTATCCTCCGTACACGTTATCAGGACTAAATCCTCATCAAGAATCTTATAAGAATCAGGAAGTACCAACAACATTGATAACATAATAATAAGAGAAGTAACATCAACATCAATCGTTTCATAAGAAGGGAAACAATGTAAGTACTGCTAGCCTCTAAGAGTGGAGTATCTTTGGAAGCTCGTTTATTACATTACGCACAACCGAAGTCATGAAAAAGAAGGAAAGGGTAGACTCACATACCTTGTATATACTGCCCAATCTCAAGCAATGAAAATGCCACGACTCCTTAGTCTAGAATAAGAGAAATGACACTATCGTTATCGTTTAAGCGTCGTTACTATTATGTATCAACCGTAACCTATTTTACGATGAAACGGACAACACCTACCCTATTTATATGACCTCCCACAAGTTAAAACAATAACCAAACATCCCAAACAACATCAATAAAAATCATATTGAGCCTCCCGAAATAGTGCACCAACCGACAACATACTAGCAAGCCTTCCGACATACATCTCACAAGTTCTAGCTTCAGTGACTTAGCCGTAACTTAGATAATCTTAAATACATGTAGGGTAAGAGGTTCTTTACCTTTAAACAGGATGAACAAATCCAAGTTTTCCTTAATTGACCGCGAAATATCTCTCCAATGCTGCCACAAGAACAAGAGAGCGAAGCTAACAATCAATTAGGGTTTTTCGGCACTAGAATCACTTTAGAAGGATTGAAATCACCTAGGGTTGATATTTATACTTGAAGGGGTATTTTAAAGATAATAAAAAACTTAAAACAACCTACCACACGAGCTGGAACAATACAAAAATCAGCAACAACAAGAAGAACAAGAAACTTACTAGCGCCACGGGATTCCCGACACTTGATTTGTGTTGTTTGCCCTTTGTTTTTGTCTTGGATCATGAGAGAACCTTGAGAGAGTGTTCTTAGGGTTCTAAGGTCTGAATATACTTAAAAATAATGACTTAAAATGGGGTTGAGGCGTGTTATATACATCTACAAGTCTTAACCGCCTATGTGGGGCCCATAGAGAGCTGCTTGGCACAGTCTCGCGAAAACGCGAATATCTCCCAATTCTGAGATCGTATCTACAAACGGTTTAATGAGTTGGAAACTAGACTCATATATGTTCAATATGGTGGGTATATCACCCCGTAATTCCAAGTAAATTGGGAGAAAAGCTTAGTGACATTTGACCTAAAGCATGAGTAAAATTATGAACGTAAGTTGCGACAACTTTTGTCGACTTTTGTTTCATAACTCGTTTGATTTCAAGACTTATGAAAAGAGTATTATATGATTCAAATAAATTAAAACATAACCTCTTGGTAATATTAATCACCTCTAGATTTACCCGAAAATACTAGTTACAACATCCTTGATTCGTTTAACTTCTAGTACTTGTTAACCACTCTTATACACCCTGGTATCATTTAAGACCAATTGGACTAAATTCATATCCTCTCAAAGATAATATCTTCTCGGACCTACGTAGACTAACTTACGACGTAAGCTAACGTACGCAAATATGGATTGTAACAGTACTATTCTTCCAACGACCGTTTCCATTCACTACTGAGTGTGGATTGGATGTGGATCAATTTGTTGCATTGTTGAATTGGAGTTTTAATGGTGTTAGCTATATATTTGAGTGTGTTTTGGAAACATCTTCTTTCCCTTCTTTGTTACTAATTTGTTGAAGAAATTGTAGGTACAAAATGACAAACAATGAGCTCAAAAATATGCCATTGAGGGACTTGGATGATGAGGAGGAACGACTCAATGAGGTTCCTCAAGTGCCACAACAAAATCGTCGAAGCCGGGGTCAACAAGACAACGTGCCCTTACCACCCCCACCTCCACCACCACAACCACAAGCGTCACAACACCAGATTTTGCCCAACGAAGGTTATGCTAGTGCAATAGTCCCTCCTCGTATTAGAGCGGGAAACTTTCAAATTACCAATATGATGCTCATTTTGCTAGAGCAATGAGATTTTTTCACCGGTGCGCCAAATAGAAATGCCTATAAAAATTTGAAGGGCTTTGTGGATACGTGTTGGGGGAGCAAGCAAACTAATGTTTCCGAAGATGCTTAGAGGCTAAGGCTTTTTCTCTTCTCTCTACAGGGTAAAGCTTTAGATTGGTTGGAACGTTTGCCTAATCATTCAATACATATTTGGGATGAATTGGCGGCAAACTTTATTTCTAAGTTTTTCTCTACTAGTACTTTTTAACCACTCTTATACACCCTTGTATCATTTAAGACCAATAGGACTAAATTCTTATCATCTCAAAGATAATCTCTTCTCGGACCTACGTAGACTAACTTACAGCGTAAGCTAACATATGCAAATATGGGTTGTAACACCCTCCCCCCCTTAGGAACATTCGTCCTCGAATGTAAGGGTTTACGGGGAGTCTAACTCATTGTGGATTTCTGGCGGTAATTTCTGGCTGAGTTTCCTCTATAAAATGGACACTAGGAAAACTTGCAAACAGTTAAACCCAACCTATGGTCTTACAAGGCTATACAAAGCATTATAGCTACGTACATTATCTGCATATCACCATTTTGTATTAAGAAAGAGTATTCTCAAGTTATTGCTTCCCTCGTAGAGACGTTTCTCCTTCTAATGCGTCCTGCGTTCCCTCGGCATCCTCGTTATCTTCATTCTGGAAGAGGTAAGGGTATTTAGACTTCATCTCATCTTCTGCTTCCCATGTCATTTCTTCCGTATTATTATTCCTCCACAATATTTTGACGGAAGCTACATCCTTTGTTCTCAGTTTGCGGTCTTGTCGATCTAATATAGCCACTGGCATTTCTTCATATGATAAATCCTTTGTAACTTGTACATCTTTTATAGGGACGACCCGAGAAGGGTCTCCAATACATTTACTCAACATAGATACATGGAATATTGGGTGGACAAATTCCAATTCATATGGCAATTCTAACTTATATGCAACCTGTCCAATTCGTCGAAGAATTTTGTACGGCCCGATATACCGCAGATTTAGTTTACCCTTCTTCCCAAAATGCATAACACCCTTTATCGGCGAGATCTTCAGGAAAACCCAATCACCAACCTCTACTTCTAGGTCACGACGTCGTACATCGGAATAAGATTTTTGCCTGCTTTGTGCCGCCTTCAGTCGCTCTTGTATCACTTTCACCTTCTCAATGGCTTGGTGAATCAAATCTGGCCCATAAAATCCCGTCTCACCGACTTCGAACCATCCAACTGGTGATCTACATCTCCTCCCATATAGTGCCTCGTACGGGGCCATTTTAATATTGGAAAGGTAGCTATTATTGTAGCCGAATTCTATGAGTGCCAGATGATCATCCCAATTCCCCTTGAAATCTAGAACACATGCTCGTAGCATATCTTCAAGTGTCTGAATGGTACGTTTAGCTAGTCCGTCAGTCTGCGGATGGAATACCGTGTTGTGATTCACTTGTGTGCCTAAACCCTTCTGAAAAGACCTCCAAAGGTTAGCCGTAAATTGAGCTCCTCGATTTGATATAATTGACACCGGCACACCATGAAGCCTAACAATATCCTTGATATACAGCTTCCCCATAATCTTCAGCTGTGTAAGTTGTCTTAACTGGCAGAAAATGGGCATAGTTTGTAAGTCGATCAACTATCACCCAGATGGAGTCAAACTTATGATAAGAGCAAGGTAACCCTACAATGAAGTCCATATTAATCACCTCCTATTTCCAGGTCGGAATTTCTATATTTTGAATCAATCCACCAGGTTTCTGATGCTCAATCTTTACTTGTTGACAATTAGTGCACTGGGCTACAAATTCTACAATAGACTTCGTCATGTTATCCCACCAATACTGCTCCTTAATGTCATGATACATCTTTGTCGAACCGGGATGGATGGAATATCGGGATTGATGGATCTCAATCATAATCTTCTCTCGCACCCCTGCCACATTAGGCACACATAATCGGCCCTGGTATCTTAGCGTCCCATCCCCTCCGATCTCAGAAGCTGAAATTTTATCCTGCTGAATACTCTCTCTCAATCGAACCAAGGTAGGATCTTCATATTGCCGTGCTTTTACCTCGGTTACCAAAGATGATTCTGACGTATTCTGTATAGTAACACCTCCGTCATCAGAGTCTAACAATCTGATTCTCATATTGGCTAGCTGATGAAGCTCTTTAGTCAACCCCTGTCTACTTGCTTCAATGTGTAATAGGCTTACCATTGACTTCCGACTGAGAGCGTCTGCCACGACATTGGCTTTACCAGGATGGTACAATATCTCGACGTCGTAATCTTTCAGTAATTCAAGCCAATGCCGCTGTCTCAAATTCAACTCCTTTTGCTTGAAGATGTATTGTAAACTATTATGATCTGTGTAGATGTCAACATGGACACCGTATAAATAGTGCTGCCATATCTTCAAAGCATATATCACTGCAGCCAATTCCAAATCATGAGTCGGGTAATTATTTTCATGCTTCTTTAATTGTCTTGATGCGTAAGCAATCACCTTCCTACGTTGCATCAATACGCACCCCAAACCTACACCTGAAGCATCACAATATACCACATATCCTTCTGTTCCTTCTGGGAGAGTAAGCACTGGTGCGGAGGTCAACCGATTCTTTAGCTCCTGGAAACTATGTTCACAAATGGCGGACCATTGGAACTTGGTAGCTTTCCGTGTCAACGTAGTCAATGGTGCTGATATAGAGGAAAACCCTTCTACAAACCTCCTATAATATCCTGCTAGCCCTAGAAAACTGCGGACTTCTGACGGTGTTTTAGGTCTTGGCCAATTTTTCACTGCATCGATCTTTTGAATGTCAACACTAATACCCTCGTCAGATATCACATGGCCAAGGAATGCTACTGAGTTTAGCCAGAATTCACATTTGGAGAGCTTAGCATACAACTTACGATCCCGAAGGGTCTGTAAAGTGGCCCGTATGTTCTGTCTCTGAACGAGAATACACCAGAATGTCATCAATGAATACAATCATGAACACATCGAGATAGGGCCTAAATACACTATTCATGAGATCCATAAAAGCTGCTGGGGCATTTGTTAGCCCGAACGACATTACTAAGAACTCAAAATGCCCATATCTTGTCCGGAAGGCTGTTTTTGGAATATCCTTCTCCCTGACCCTCACCCGATGATACCCTGAACGTAAGTCAATCTTGGAAAAATACTTGGCACCCTAGAGTTGGTCAAACAGGTCGTCAATCCTTGGAAGTGGATATTTGTTCTTTATAGTAAACTTATTCAACTATCAATAATCGATACACATCCTTAACGACCCGTCTTTCTTTCGCACGAACAAGACTGGCGCACCCCAAGGTGAAGTGCTAGGCTTAATGAAGCCCTTATCCAGAAAGTCCTTCAACTGCGCCTTCAACTCTCGCAACTCAGCCGGGGCCATCCTGTATGGAGGGAAAGAGATCGGTTGAGTGTCAGGCAACACATCAATGCTAAACTCTATCTCCCTTTCAGGAGGAAGACCTGGGAGTTCATCTAGGAAAACATCTGGAAATTCATTGACCACGTGGATTGATTTTAGAGTAGGCGGCTTTGCCTCCGCATCCCTAACGCGAACGAGATGATAAATGTAACCCTTTGAGATCATCTTCCTTGCCTTAAGATAGGAAATAAACATACCTTTCGGCGTAGCAATGTTCCCCTTCCATTCGATGATAGGTTCACCAGGAAACTGAAACCTAACCATCTTCATACGACAATCAACATTTGCATAGCATGAGGCCAACCAGTCCATTCCCATTATCACATCGAAATCAATCATTTCTAACTCAAATAAATTCACCGATTCTCACTGTACAACCTCTATATACCCTTTTAGCAATCACTGATTCTCCTATTGGAGTAGATACCGCAAGTGGTTTACTTATTAATTCAGGTTTGACGCCAAACTTATTAGCTACAAAGGGTGTCACATATGATAATGTAGATCCCAGATCAATCAACGCATATACATCATAAGAAAACATACCTATAACAACATCCAGAGATGACTTGAGATCCTGTTGACCTACTAGAGCATATGTTCGATTTTGAGTACCACTCGAACTCAGCACTGCACCTCTACCTCTACCACGACCTGTCGACTGCTGAAAACCCTGTGCTGGAGGTCGAACTGATGAGGAAGAACCAGCCACAGATCCAGTCGGCTGAGCCATACTACCACCTCCTTTGTTAGGACAATTCCACCTCATATGGCCAGGCTGTCCGCAAGAATAACATGCATTGGAACCTCGACGGCACAGTCCAAAGTGGGCCTTGCCGCACTGATCACAACGAGGTGTTGGGGGTCTGGTCTAACTAGTATTCCTATGATGTTGAGAGCCTGATGCCCGTGAACTCTAGCCTGAACCAGAATAGATAAATTGATCATACTGAGGCCTCTGAAAGCGTGGAGGAGCACTAACTATAGATGGCGCCAAACTCCTCGAAGACTGGGGCCTGACACTACCTCTGAAGTCACCAGAATACCCTATAAATCTCGCCCTCTTATGCTGGCCCCTATCCTGCTCCCTGTCTGCTCTTTGCTGGCGCTTACGATCCTCTAGTGTCTGGGCATAAGCCTGAATACGGGAAATATCCATGCCCTCTATCAAGGAGGTTGTCGTGCACTCATTTATCAGATGTGGTCCCAATCCGTTCAGGAACAGGTGCACCTTATCGCTCATCTCGGCCACCATATGGGGAGCATACCTTGCTAAAGAATCAAACTGCATACTATACTCTCGCACAAAGGTGGGGGAGCGTTCGGACCCCTGGATCTCTCCCAACTATCATACCAGAAAACTGCTAAATCTCGTAAACGATACGAAGCCAACTCTACTGCCTCCGTATCACTAGCGTGCATAACCCGCAGTGTACGATGAACCTAATCAATAAAAGTCTGCGGGTCCTCCTTGGGGTCTGACCCAGTAAACACTTGAGGATCCAGATTAATAAAATCGCGAACTCTCGCACTAACTGGCTGATCAGTAGCACCAGTATTCTGCCTCTGAGGCTGAGCAGCTACCAAGCTAGTCAACAACTGTACCGCACTCCGCATATCCTGGTCTGTAGTACCATATGGAGGAACTGAAGATGTTGGGTGCCTTCTTATATCCTCTGGAGGAGAAGGAGTAAATGAGGTATGAGGCGGCATCTTACTCTAAGGCTCACTATGGCCTGCTCTGGCGGGAGGCACCTGACTGGTACCCTCTCCCGCAGCTGTATCAAGGCGTCTACTAATCACTTGCTTCCTAGTCGTGGGCATCGCTGAAAAGAACATGGTGAATATGAGAGACGAATACTTACGACTCAGCTCTGCGCACGATCTAGATTCAGGAAAAAGTTAACAACCTTAAATGTCATGCAGCCTCCTGATTATAAATGGCGCGCTACACATCTATAATCAAGACTCTACTAGACACGACTCATAGACAACCCCTAGGACATACCTGCTCTGATACCAAGTTTGTCACAACCCAAACTGGAGGGCCATGACTGGCACCCGAGCCATACTTGCCAAGAACCAAAGCACATTTTATCTAACTTTTGTTATTATCTATAAGGGCCGATGAGATCAGCATAATGGTAGACATGAATCCTAAAGAACCAACAATGGCAGATAAAGGCATGAACATATATGTCATGAGTCAACAAGGCTGTCATGAAGCTACGTATAAGGTACGAGCTGACAAGCTGCCATGAGAGACTATATAACAAAAATTAGTCGACAAGGCAATCCAAATTATACATGAGTCGACACATGTCTAAGAGCCTCTAAAGGAACATAAGTGATGCAACATTGCCGGAACAGGGCCCCGACATACCCATAACGCCTATAACAAAAATGCATACCAAGACCACGGCAAGTCCGGAGAAGGGATCTCGCCAATAGCCGCTGAACTGGGCAACCTACTGTGGTGGGGGAGCTTCGCCTAACTGTCTATCAGGGCCTGCAGTACGAATGAAGTATTGAGTATGTAAGGCATGAAAGCATAAGTAAGAACAATAATGTAAAAAGGGATAGAGAATGTACAACCTGTAGGTACCTCTGAGGGCTACTGACATGAATGCATGATGCATATATAGATATATGTATACATAAACTTTTAAAACATAAGCCTCTATAGGCATCATTATCATCATATCGTACCCGGCCCTAATAGGCTCGGTATAAACATACCCGGACATCATAAGGCTCGGTAGAATCATACCCGGCCACGTGGAGCTCGGTAAAACCCAACTGATCTGTGGTTGCACAATAGGTGCCGTACCTGGATGACTATAGTACGGCTCGGTAGATTAAATTGGATACATATATATGATGCGTGCTGGACTCATTGGAATCACATTTTGAACTTTTCGGAGTGACCTAAGGTCGGTATCCTCCGTACACGTTATCAGGACTAAATCCTCATCAAGAATCTTATAAGAATCAGGAAGTACCAACAACATTGATAACATAAGAATAAGAGAAGTAACCTCAATATCAATCGTTCCATAAGAAGAGAAACAATGTAAGTACTGCTAGCCTCTAGGAGTGGAGTATCTTTGGAAGCTCGTTCATTACATTACGCACAGTTGAAGTCGTGCAAAAGAAGGAAAGGGGTAGCCTCACATACCTTGTATATACTTCCCAATCTCAAGCTATGAAAATGCCACGACTCCTTAGTCTACAATAAGAGAAATGACGCTATCGTTATCGTTTAAGCGTCGTAACTAATATATATCAACCGTAACATATTTTACGATGAAACGGACAGCACCTCCCCTATTTATATGACTACCCACAAGTTAAAACAATCACCAAACAGCCCAAAAAACATCAATAATAATCATATTGAGCCTCTCAAAATAGTCCACCAACCAACAACATTACTAGCAAGCCTTTCGACATACATCTCACAAGTTCTAGCTTCAACGAGTTAGCCGTAACTTGGATAATCTTAAATACATGTACAATAAGAGGTTCCTTAACTTTAAACATAAAGATCAACTCCATTTTGACCTTAATTTACCACGAAATATCTCTCCAATGCTGCCACAAGAACAAGGAAGCGAAGCTAGCAATCAATTAGGGTTTTTCAGCACTAGAATCACTTTAGAAGGCTTGAAATCACCTAGGGTTGATATTAAATATTGAGGGAGTATTTTACAGAACATAAAAAACTTAAAAAAACCTCCCACACAAGCTGGAACAACACAAAAATCAGCAACAAGAAGAACAAGAAACTTACTAGCGTCACGGGATTCCTGACACTTGATTTGTGTTGTTTGCCCTTTGTTTTAGTCTTGGATCATGAGAGAAACTTGAGAGAGTGTTCTTAGGGTTCTAAGGTCTGCATATACTTAAAATTAATGACTTAAAATGGGGTTGAGACGTGTTATATACATCTACAACTCTTAACCGCCTACGTGGGCCCCACCGAGAGCTGTTTGGCGCAGTCTCGCGAAAATGCGAATATCTCTCAACTTGGAGATCGTATCGACAAACGGTTTAATGTGTTGGAAACTAGACTCATAGAAATTTAATTTGGTGGGTATATCACCCTGTAATTCCAAGTAAATTGGGAGAAAAGCGTGGTGACATTTGACCTAAGTATGAGTAAAATTATGAATGTAAGTTGCGACAATGTTTGTCGACTTTTGTTCACAACTTGTTTGACTTCAAGACTTGTGAAACATATGTTATATAATTCAAATACCTTAAAACATAACCTCTTGGTAATATTATTCACCTCTAGATTTACCCGAAAATACGAGTTACAACATCCTTGATTCGTTTAACTTCTAGTACTTGTTAACCACTTGTATACACCCTTGTATCATTTATGACCAATAGGACTAAATTCTTATCATCTCAAAGATAAACTCTTCTCGGACCTACGTAGACTAAATTACGGCGTAAGCTAACGTGCAAATATGGGTTATAACACCCTCCCCCCTTAGGTAGCTATTATTGTAGGAGAATTCTATGAGTGCCAGATGATCATCCCAGTTCCTCTTGAAATTTAGAACACATGCTCGTAGCATATCTTCAAGTGTCTGAATGGTTAACTGATAGATTTTTGAGTTTGAAAGATTGCCGAAGCTGAAGCCTTCTGGTGCAATCGCACCTGCGGAACATTGGTCGTAGGTGCGTGCTCGCAGGTGCGAGATGTGGGGCGCAGATGCGGCCAGACTTGGGAAGGACAGTGGTCGCACGTGCGAAGATTTTTTCGCACTTGCGTGGTCGCAAAAGCGAAATGATGGGCGTAGAAGCGGACGTTGTGCAAGTGCGATGTGCTATTCTGCACCTGTAATTGTGAAGATGCAGGGGATAGGACTACAGAAGCGGAGGCCCAGCTCCAGTGGATCACCGCAGGAGGGGGTGTGTTGTCGCTTCTGCGACGCCGCAGATGCGGCTAAGTGTCCGCAGAAGCGGAAAGCCTGGGCAAATTACTTAAAACAAGGGTTCGCGATTTTGGCTTCATTTTTAACATTTTGAGCTCGGTGAAAGGCGATTTTTGAAGAGATTTTCACGTGGTGTTTGGAATAAGTGATTCTTACCTAGTTTTAATTAATTTCCATGATTATGCCTTTGATTTCACCATTAAATTAGTGATTTGGGATGAAAAATTGGGGAAAATATAGAAAAATCGTCAGGCTAGATTTTGAGGTTTTGATTGGGATTTCGGTATCCGATTCAAGTAATTGTGGTATGGATGAACTAGTAGTTGAATGGGTGTTCGGTTTTTGTGACTTTTGTTGGATTTTGAGACATGGGCCCGGGGGGCCGGCTTTGGGTCGATTTCTGATTTTTGATTATAACTTCGTATTTTCTAGTGAAATTGATTCCTTTGGCCCGTGCTGATTGTATTGTAATATTGTGGCTAGATTCAGGAATTTTCGAAGCTGATTTGCGAGGCAAAAGTGTGTTAGAGTAGAGATTTGCTCGGATTGAGGTAAGTAACATTTCTAAATCTGGTACTAAGGGTATAAAACCCCATATTATGTGTCTTGTGATTGGTTTTGAGATGACGCACATGCTAGCTGACGGGCGTGTGGGCGTGCACCATAGGAATTGAGACTTTGTCCATTCCATGGAACCATATAGATGATTAATCTGTTGATATCTGTAAATTTTTCACGTGACTTAGAAATTGAACTGCAAGACCTGATAGAAATTATGATTAGGCCATGTGCTCGTGCTGAAAGGGCCCTCAGATGTCGTGTTACATGTTAAATTGTCCGCTAAATTGTTGTTGTACTCAGTCTCCGTTTTACTTGCATATCATATTTCAGTCTCTTTTTTCCTTCTTGATATATTACATCATTTCTGTTTGGGCTGATATTCATGAGTTTTGAGAGCCCGAGAGATTGGAGAGGTTGGTGATCTGAGTTGGGGCCTGAGTGCCAGATGTGAGTGTTATATGTATATATGTGGATCGGGTTGCACACCGCAACGAGCCTTATGACTGTATATTTGTGGATCGGGTTGCACGCCGCAACGAGCCTTATGGCTATATATATGGGATCGGGCTGCATGCCGCAGCGTGTTTCATTGATTTGCCATGATTGGCTTGATATAGCGCTCGGGCTGAAGAAGCCCCTCTGGAGTTTGTACACACCCCAGTGAGCGCAGGTACCTACTGAGTGCGAGTGCCCGAGTGCTGAGTGAATAGGAGGGCTAAGTGACTGTGGCCCTGAGAGGATGCATTTGATTTCATTACTGTTGCACTTAGCTGTCATGCATCACTATCTTGAGATTCTCTGAAAGATATTACACTCTGTTTCACTTAAACTTGTCATGAAGTAACTGTTACGACCTGATTGATCGAACTTGAAGCATACTTACCTTCCTATGATAAAATCACTGTAATTGAACTATAACTGTGAAGCTCGTCACTACTTTCAGTTTTTTATGTAGTCTTGTTACTTACTGAGTTGGTTGTACACTTCGTGTGCAGATCCAGGTGTCTCCGGTCACGGTGGGTGTTGATTTTCGCGTTCAGTTGATCTTCTGGAGATCCGGAGGTAGCTGCAGGCTGTTTCGCAGACCTTGTCTCTCCTTCCCTATCTTTCCACTTATTATATTTAGTTTCCAACTATATTAGACAGTGTTTTCCATATTTGTGATGTATAGATGCTCGTGTACTCAGTGACACCCCGATGTTTGGAATTTCCGCGTTGTCTTTTGGATTTTCTATCCTGTTTATGAAAAGTTTTTATTATTTAAACTATTTAAAATCCATTTTGTTTTAAGTGTTGGAGTTATGTCATAAATGTCGGCTTGCCTAGTACCACGATAGGCTTTATCACGACAGGTTAGGATTTTGGGTCGTGACATCACATGCCACAAGTAAACTAGAGGTTTACTGAAACAAATATTAGTTGGCATGACCGGTTGGCCATCCCAGTTCAATTATGATGCAAAAATTAATTGAGAATTCACATTGGCATGTTCTGAAGAAGTAGAAGATTCTTCAAGAATTCTCTTGTGCTGCTTATTCTCATGATATACCAGTTATGATTGGGAATTAAATCCCTTGATTTCTAGAACGAGTAAAATGTGATATATATATGGGCACAGTCACCTGCCATGTGGACCGTTTACTACTATATGATTTTAATATATGCATCTATTATATGGTCACATGTGTGTTTTTTTATCAACTTGCAGTTTGGCTTTTGCAAGGATACTTGCTCAAATTTAGCATAGTTCCAGAATGTAAATTATAATGATTTATCTTGATAATGCTGGTTTAAATCCAAGTTGGTTTAGCAAAAATTGTATGCCTTCAATTATAGCTAAAAAATTGGTTATGAGAACAAACTTTCAAAAATAAATTTGGTATGAGGAATATTATTTAATATATAGCAGCACTTGTACGCATCTAGACAACAAGTTATGATAAACTCTCCCTATCACAAATTGGTTCAGGGTCAGGAACCAAATATGTTCCATCTAGAAATATGAATATGCTATATGACTTATTGTTCCACCACAATACACAAAGATGAATCCCCAAAGAAGGTTGGGGATATATGTTGGTGATCCGAACATAGGGAGAGAAACTGAGCAGCTGAAAAAGTAATACATAGAATGATTTATTATGGTACATCTAGATCCTCGTACAAAAAAATGTGAACTTGAAGTTTAAATGATTATTCATTTGTAAAATATTGCAGGCATATTTGCTGACCCAAAGCCTACTTAATTTCAGCTGCTAATGCTCCAAATAAGAATATACTCCATGATGGACCAAATCTATGGCATGCATAAAGCGCAATAGATTAACCGGTTCCAAAGATAAAACTCGTTGAAGAAGGAGAAGAGCAAATGATCAAGATTATCATAATAAGGAGGCAAGTGCTCTATAAGAGCACCATGACATAACACTTTATAAGACCTCATATGAGAGGCTCAGGTACTCGAAGTAATGAGATAAGGAGATCTCGATAAGTTATGTCTTTATTTAGTATTATTTGGAACCGATGTAAAAAGATCATTGATGATATTGTTGATATAATGTACCGCTCAATATTATTAATATTGATGAGGATCTTGAGCTCAAATCTGTCATAGAATGTGGACAGATAAATGATTGGCCAAAATAAAAAATACGTAATCAAGATTGACTTCACCTGAAAAATGTGAAGTTGGACAGATAGTCCCAACATCTGAAAGTATAAAGCGTAATGGAGGTACACATATGTTCTTGTGAAAAAGTGAAATGCAAAATCAAGTCTATAGATATAAAGACGACTTTTTGTCACGAACCAAAATCAAACTAGTCGTGCTGGCACCTAACCTAACCTGCAAGATAAGCTAATTTAACAATAATCCATTTCTGATGAGATTTACTAAGAGAAGTAATGATAATACAACTGAATTTTTATACAAAAATCCCAAGACTGGTAGTACAAATCATGAGCTTCTAAGATTTAGAGTTTACAAAGCTGGTATGAAATCAATACATCATCTATTTGAAATATACATGAACAGATTAATAATTCTAAAGCTACTAAGAACAAAAGGCAGCTATGATCGGAACGTAGGTTCATCTTCAATGCCGTCTCCTGCAATACACACTAATATCATCATCCAAAATCTGCATGCCAGGTGTAGAAGTGTAGTATGAGTACAACCGACCCCATGTACTCAATAAGTAACAAATTTAACCTTAGGTTGAAAGTAGTGACGAGCTGGGACAAAGATCAGAGTCCAACACCAATAGCCAACAACAGCTCATAACAATATAAGAAAAGTGGTACAAGAAGTAACTCAAAAATATGATGCTTAGCTAGTTCACGGTTTCGGAAAATAGTCATGCTTTTCAAGTATAACAGTAAAACCCAAATTATTCACCAAAATAACCAAAATATGAGTAAGTCAAAAACCTTTGATTTTTTCCAAAAACTTTCAATAACAAATAAGATGATTCAATCTCAGATAGCATGAGGAAAGTACATGTCTATCCCTACATGTCAATGTGCATGTGAAGTCATAAATTTCGCAAAACCATGTAACATGAGGAAATGCATCTCTATGCCTGTATGTCAAGTATGCATGTCAGATGCAATGCGTCATTGTGATGAACTCATGTACCCACACTCTCAGAGTACACAATATCACAGTCTCACACTCCCACTCATCACGCTTAATCACTCAGCACACTCAGTCACTCAACACTGTACGATACCTACCTGGTGAGGCACAGCCAGATCCCATCATGAATCAATAGTAACTGCGCTCACTGCGGGTGTGCAGATTCCGGATGGGTGGATCCTGCCCAAGTAGTAATATAACCTGTTGCGGCCCAATCCCATCATGAATCAATTGTGCCTACTACGGCTTGCAGCCCGATCCCATCATGAATCTATAATACATGCTGCGTGGTGCAACCTGATCCCATCATGAATCAATAACACTTGTGGTGTGCAGCTCGATCCTATCATTATCACTCACAATCTGGCCTTCAGGCCCCAACTTAGTCATCAATCTCTCCAGTCTCTCGGGCTCACAAATCTCATGCCAAACAGCCTAACATGATAACAACATGACGTGACAATAAATGATAACAGAGACTGAGATATGATATGTAAATGAATGAATATGACTAAGTATGTAAATGCAATTTAAGCAAATAACTCTGCAACAAAAATAAACTCAGTGGGCCGCAACAGAAATGAACTCAGTGGGCCGCAACAGAATAAGCATATAGCCTAAACATGGTTTCTAACATGGAACACAGCTCAATTACTCTAGCACGTAGAAATTTCATGGATAAAAATATGATTAGGTAGCTACACAATATCGCAGAATCAACCTGGTCATACTTCACATGGTGCATGCCTACACGCTCGTCACCTAGCATGCGCGTCACTCAACACTGAACACATAACACATATATTCAGGGTTTCATACCTCACCACCAAGTTTGGAAGTGTTATTTACCTCGCACAAGCCAAATCCAATACCGAGCAAGCCAAACGATGCTCCAAAAATGCCATCTCGCGCAACATCAAATAATGCCAAAGGAAATAAACCCAATCGAAAAAGGTGGAATCTTTAATCAAAAGCCCAAAGTCAACCAAAAAGTTAAACATGGGCTCACATTTCAGAACCCGACAAAACTCACAAAGTCCGATAACTCATTCATTTACGAGTTCCAACCACAATATTTTCACTCAATTCCGACTCCGAATCGATGTTCAAATCTTAAACATTCACTCTATGAAACTATAGACAAATTTTGAAATCATTCACCAAATGTCAAAAACGAGAATAGATTCATGAAATATAATCAAAATCGTATAGAGAAGATTTGCCCCCATCCATATGTAAAAATTGCTTCATAAATCGTCTCAGAGGTTTATTGCTCCAAATATGAATAAAATGACCAAACTCTCGATCTAAAGCTTCTGTCCAACCATTTCTGCTTTTGCGAACAAATGAGCTGCTTCTGCGATAATATATCCGCATCTATGGAACCAGCTGAAAACTCGACTCTCGCACCTACGGATAAAATATCCGCTTCTGCGACATCGCAGGTGCAAGCCATCATCCGCTCATGTGCAAAACCTCGCTTCTACGCCCCAGCTAACCACACCTGCGCTCAAAACTCCGCTTTTGTGATCTTCCTCACCCAGCCTTTTCTCGCTTCTGTGAAAAACAACCGGCATCTGTGAAGTCGCTTCTGCGACCAAGACTCCGCAGATGCGCCTACACCAGCACAAGAAATCTTCAGCAATGCAACAAGAGATAAAAATGATCCTAACCATGTCCATAACTCACCGGAGACCCTCGGGACCCCGTCCAAATATTCCAACAAGTCCCATAACATAATACGGATCTACTCGAGGCCTCAAATCACGCATAACAACATCGATATGATAGATCGCACCTCAAATCAAATATAATAAATTTTGAACTTTCAACTTCCAAAACTCGTGTTGAAACATATCAAATCAACTCGGAATGAACTCAAATTTTGCGCACAAGTCCCAAATGACATAACGAAGCTATCCCAATTCCCAGAATCACAATCCAAATCCGATATCCTCAAAGTCAACTCTCGGTCAAATTTATGATCTTTCCAAACCTTTAAATTTCTAATTTTTGCCAATTAGCGTCGAAACCTTCTAGGAATATCCAAATGCAAATCCGGGTATAAGCCCGAGTCCGAAATCACCATCCGGACCAAGAACCATAATAACTCCAATCTAAGGTCAAAAACTAAAAAGTCAAATTTGGTCAACTCTTCCAACTTTAAAGCTTCAATAATGAAATTCATTTCTTCAAATCTATTCTAACATGAAAACTAAACCGATGATTCACACAAGTCACAATACATCATACGATGCTGCTCAAGACTTCAAATAGATGAACAGAATGCAAATGCTCAAAACGACCTGCTGGGTCGTTACACTTGTGGCACAAGATTTTTTGTAAATATCCTAGAATTGATTATATGGAGATATATCCTCTTGTGGTTGATGCAATCACATCCTCTTATCAGTTTAGAAATTTATGAAAAACTTGATATGCGTCATATGAATGTTATCACGGCCTATTTATATCGCTCACTTGACAACGAAATTTTTATGAAAATCCTTGAAAGATTCAAAGTGCCTGAAACATACAAAGATTCCTGGGAAACTTGTTCGATAAAGCTTCAGAAATCATTATACATGTTGAAGCAATCAGTGTACATGTGGTGTAATCGCCTTAGCGAATACCTATTGAAAGAAGGGTACAAGAATGACCCAATTTATCTTTGTGTCTTTATAAAGGATCTAGATCTGAATTTGTCGTAATAGCTGTGTATGTTGATGACTAGAATATCATTGGAGATCCTGAAGAGCTTCCAAAGGCAATAGTATATTTGAAGGAAGAATTTGAAATGAAAGATCTTGGAAAGACAAAATTTTGTCTTGGCTTACAAATTGAGCATTTGAAAATAAAATATTTGTCCATCAATCAACATATACCGAAAATATTTTGAAGCACTCATCCATTGAATACCCTGATGGTTGTGAGATCACTTGATATAAATAAAGATCCATTTCATCCTCATAAAAACGATGAAGAACTTCTAGGTGCTGAAATACCATATCTTAGTGTAATTTAGGCATTAATGTATCTTGCTAATATTTCTAGGTCAGATATAGCTTTCTTTATAAGCTTGTTAGCAAGATTTAGTTCTTCCCGAACATAAAGGCACTAGAATGATATTAAGCATCTATTCAGATTTCTTTGAGGGACTATTGATATGGAATTATTTTACTCAAATGAATCCGAGTCGCAACTGATTGGTCATGCGGATACAGGATATTTGTTTGACCCAAATAAAGGTCAATCTCAAACAGGTTATTTATTCACATGTGGAGGTACTGCCATATTATGGCATTCCAACAAAACAAACTATGATTGCTACTTCTTCAAATCATGCATAAATAATAGTCCATTCATGAAGCGAGTGGAGAATGCTTTTGGTTGAGATCAATAACTCAATATATCCAGGAGATATGTGGCCTTTCATGGGGAAAGGATATTGCAATAACATTATATAAAGACAATGTTGAATGTATAGCTCAACTAAAATGGAGGTATATTAAAGGAGACAACAAAGCATATTTCACCAAATTCCTTTTCATGTATGATCTTCAAATGAATGGTGAATTAGATGTTCAACAAATTAATTCAAGTGATAATTTGGCAAATTTGTTCACTAAGGCATTGTCGACATCAACATTTGAGAAGTTAAGATACAAGATTGGAATGTGTTGTCTCCGAGATATCAAATAAGTTTTTTTGGTAAGGTTTTTAATGAGGCAACTCTTAATGCTTATTATGCGTACTCTTTTTCCTTCACCGGAATTTTTTCCACTGGGTCTTCATTAGTAAGGTTTTAATGAGGCACATTATCTGCTAATGGACATCCAAGGAGGAGTGTTATAAATCCTGCAAGTGAATTCATGCACTTGCAATGATAGATGTCTTCTATAATAGGTTTTGGAATGGTTCTGTATTCATAATAGGTTTTGGATTGGTTCAGTATCCGTAACAGGTTTTGGATTGGTTATGTATTTATAGCAGGTTTTGGATTGTTTTTGTAACAATGAAATATTTTTATAAATCGGTTCATTGATGAACCTATTCGATACAATTAAAAATAGAAGAAATGCTTCTTATAATATTATTATTTCCTTCTTATGTTAACTTCTCGTTAATTATATAGTTCTTGCCATATTGCTTTTATTTCATAACACCCTTGAATATTTTAGGAAATTTTACCTCCTATTGCAAAGATATACACCCTATTTATTATAAACTAAAACTATTTTAAAATATTATTTTCTATAGCTACCTTCTATATTTTATAGCAAAATAGGTATTAAGGGATACACTACCATTGAGGCGTAAAATACACTATTTATGTTTTTGTCTCTCTTTCTTTCAGTTAACACGATTCTCTCTTAAAATCTCAGCAAAATTTTTCTTCTTTCTATTTCTCTTCCTTCTCTCTCTATTTGAGCAAAATACCTACTTCTAATCGTGAATTCCATCTAGAGTTACTACAATTGAAAATACTTCTACATGTTCAGTCAATCTATACTGTGTACACCAACATGAACATTGCATGAATAATAGGGCAGAAGTTCTTAAAATGATGAATCATCAATTTCTACATAATTATGAGTCAGAATCGTCGGCGTCATCATCCACTATTGGCTCATCCTCTTAGGCGAATAGATCTGGCCATGGCTACGTCGGAGAAGGTTTGAGGGCCGGATTTTTGTTCATCTCTATTTTTAGTTTTAATATAATATATACGGTATTTTGCTTGGCCGGAAAATATCATCTCCGACGAACTTTCTTCTCTTCTTTGCAATTTAGCCACATACAACGATAAAAATACACTTTATTCTGTATAAATACACTCAAATATTTTATATTTTTATATAAATACATTATTCTTGCGCTTGTATTTATGTATTCCAAAGGTCTGTATTAGCTAGACTTCCGGTTCATGTGCTGATTTGAATTTCTTAGTTGAAGGAGTGAGAATATGCCAAAATCCGTAGCCCAGGGGACTCACAGCCTCCCTCTTGCCCATCCAAAGTGTGTATCTCTTCTTTACTTTTAAGTGACAAGGGGGTGACAGGCACCTCGATGTCGACTCATCACATCCTGGTATTAGGGTAGAAGGCTTTCCTTTGTTATAGAAATCCACAGACAACATTCTGAAACTTCCAAACTAATATCACCGTGTTTTGTGATTCTTGTTGTTTGAATACAGTGAATTAAATACGGCGAATTGAATATAATGTATAATACTGAATAATGAATATATGCTAATTGAATACAATGTATACAGTCGAATTAAATAGAACGGTATACACCGAATGCAACACACTAACGGTGAAATTTATGTAAAATTATTTTGTTGAGTTAAATTAGGAGTGATACACGCTAATTGATCCTTTTTCTAATTAAAAAGTTGGACTCGCCTATTTTTAGGCGAATTCCGCTATTGTACTCATGATTACTGTAGCGCGAATACAACGAATACAGTCGCACAACTGAACTCCCCTATTACTGTATTCATGCCAAATATAGCGAATACAGTCACGTAACAACTAAATAATAGCTATAGGAAGTAATTATGTATATGATAGCTATAGGAAGTTAATAGCTACTAAACAATAGTGCTTTCCGAAAATTCCTCATTTTATAGACTATTGACCATTTGTCTAGTCATATCCAAAAGACTAATCCATGGGACCAAAGGAACTTTAGTTTTAAACTCAAGAAGGCAAGTGCACTTGGAGCCATAGGCTACATTGTAGGTGCAAATGAATCCATAACGTTATCAAATGAAAAAACTTCAGCATGATGTCAAGTGTGGATTCACCATTACTACTTTCGATCTAAAGCATAAATTTATGCGTAAAATTCAGTAAATTTACAATAAGTAGTAGAAATAAATCCTTAACGTAAAAGATTTGAGGATATGACATTAGCTGAAAATATCAGTGGTTCACTGCAGATGCAGCTGTCAGTATCCAGGCTGCTTTCAGGGAGTGTTCATTGAAAGTGCGGACAAATGCGCAATGGATCTTTATCAATTAAGGTTGCAATCGAAAAATATCAAGGCTCATGTTTGATAAGGTATCGTATCCAACTCAGCTGCTTGGAACTCAAACGATCTGAAGTCGAAAACTGACCAAGTGAGTCAAACATATCAATCCTGGTTTCTCTATATCTTGATCATTCAGGGGTATCGTTTTTTGTTGTTCATAGTATACTAGCCAAAGATGTTGAGTCAATGTAGTCAGGCACATAGTACATATATATTACTGCTGAACGTTCACACAAGGGACACATATTTTACATTTCTTCTCTGCCCCATCAACAAATAGAATTGACTAATCCTAGTTAGCCAAAGGATCAAGAAGACAAGAAACTCACACCCTATTTTTGAATTATGCATGACAGATATAAAAATAATGGTCAGAATTCAAGTCTTTAGAGTGAAGAATCAGATTCAAACCCAATATTGTAATTCCCCACCTTCAAGTCTTATAGAAAATGTAAAGGATTTATACGTCCTTAGTTACTTCTGCCACCATATATCTACAAGTATTTTGATGCATTTTATTGTAGGTTTGTTATACAATCATACCTTTTTATAACAGCGTCGATGTATAACAACTATTCACTATAAAAGTCAAGTTTTTTTGAAACTAATTTTCATGTTATGTTATACTATATGTTCTATATAACATCAATTCACTATAACAACCAAATAAATCTGAAACAAACGAGGTTGTTGTAGAGAAATTTGACTGTACTCTATTAGAGAGCCTAATATCATGTTTCTAACTTGTTAAAACTGCAAATAAGACTTTCAAAAATTAGCCAGCTATTCAATAGTATAAATATCAACTTAGCTGTAGTTAGGTCCATTCAGTTGAATTGAAGATAAGCTTGTCGGTGAATGTGCAACTCTATACACACTCCATGAGCATTTTCTACTATCCTATCGAACTCAAAATTCTTAATTAATTCTTTTGACGTTTAACCGTGTTGCTTTTGATTTGAAACATGCTCAATAATACATCTGAAAAAATATATAGGGTTTGCAGTAAATATAACATAAGAGAAAATTCAAGGAAAAGAAAGCACAATATCAAAGTAACAACTACTATGACTCCGTTACGTGAAGAACGTGAAAATAAGAGTCACCTGAAGGAGTCAGTTTCATCCAATATAGCAAGAAATTAAGTGTTTTACTACTGAAGTAAAGCGAGAGACAGTCAATTCATTTTTTAGAATTTCTAAGTAATATACAACTTGTTGGATTATATAACGAAGCGAAAATAATTTCGGTATTGAATTCACATGTAAATTGAACAATTAGCATATATAGAGTTTAATTACACGAGTTATCTCTTGAAACGTAAACAAAATAATTCTATTTTATTGGTCTCCAGTTCCAAAGTAGCACCATCACGACCTCCAAAAACGTCCCATAGTTCGTGTGGACGAAATTTCAAGGAAAAAGCACCAGATTTTCGGCCAGTTCTACGGAGGAAAAACCCATGCATATATAGACACGTTTTTAGGATAAAAACCCATTACCAAAACTTGTTGACCAAGAAAAGGTTTCGTTTATTTCCTATTATTTAGGCACAATAGGAACCACAAAATTTACTTAACAAGGCTTTCTATTATGGAATTAATTTTGAATTTCGAAATTAATATCTACCATAATAAGTTACGAATTATTCTATTAAAATATGTAATTGCACTCCTGAGTTCAATTTTAAAAATCTTCCATAAAACCTTATTTAACCCCTAGAATTAAGATTCATATACTATCAATCAAAATAAATTACCGATAATTAAATTTATTGATTACTTTCTTTGGACTTTTGCTTAACTTATTTCATGTTCGGATACAAAATTCACCGGCCGGGTTTACATATAAAAACTTTTAAACTTTCATAAAGGAGTATCATCAATCTCAAATTAAAATTGAGACATGGTTTCTATAAACTACTTACTATTTCGCTAATGTATATCATTATTGTCCAATTTACGAGGCTTATTAACTTATGAAAGAATCTTGCCTTTTAATAAATCAAAACAATAAAAGACACACACAATTAATAATAATTATATCAAAATAAAGAGTATAATTACATTGAATGGATTAGAGAATTATTTCATTAAGTTAGTATAAAATATTTATCTGTATTTGATCCGTTCAATACATACAAAATGTAGTAGCACAAGAAGTCGGAACTAAATCATTCCCATAATCAAGATAAATTATATTTGATCTTGTGCTACAACCATTCTGATGGTTTATCCAATTCTTTCATTAGTTTGTGAACATAATCCGATGACTTGATCTTCCGTGTAAAGGATAAACAATATAGACTAAATCATCATCTATTATATAAGCAAAGGACACACAGATAAATACATGATTTATTTAAAATAAAACTTTATTGAATTGAATAAATAAATAAATCAGTATTCCATAAAGAGTACTATAACAAAATACATGGTTTATAGTATATCTTACTACAACTACTATTCATCATATTCAAACTCTTGATCAACTCCATATTCTCCAGCCTTAGTCTTCTGCTCATGAAAAAACAGACATAGAACAACATGAGCTAAGAATCAAAACGGTAAATGACAATCATAATTTATAAAAATAAATATCAAAAGAAGCATAAATACCTTTGCAAGCATCCTGTACTTGTTCCTCAATTGAGTATTTGCCTTGTTCAGGAAAGAATTAGGCGACATGGAAATCCTCTATAGACACAACAAAAAAGGATATTGTGCTTAGCCATGACTGTTTTATTAAATGTATTGATATTTCCATTACAAGGGAAGGTGGACATTGCGAATCAAACCAATATCTATTGTGTGGAAAACTCACAGTATCACTAAAGAACATAAGTTTGGGTGATTTAGTGACAGTGTCAGTTCAACAAAGCGTAAAAAGCTCAAAAACGATATCCAACGAAATTGATTACAACCTAAATTGTCAAACTATTAACGCTCATCTAATTAGTTCAAAGGAGGAATGTATGCTGATTATTAATAATAAAGAAATTAGAACAAAGCAATAAGTGACAATGGTGTGATTGTAATACAAAATTGTATTGGTGGGTTTAAAAATGTTACAGAATATGACATACAACTAATAATGGTCAAAGATTTAATCCCTCCGGTCCACAATAAGTGACCAATTTGTCTTGGACACACTCATTAAGGAAATACAAAATTCTAGATAAAAATAATTAGTGTGACTAAACTATCCTTAATTAAATGTTGCAGCATAGTTAATGTGAGGAGTAAAAAACTTTTTAGGGATACGTATATTAGGGTAATTTTGGAAAAACAAATTGATTTTTTTCTTGATTATATAAATGGACACTTATTTTGGACCAAAACAAAAAGACAAATTGGTCACTTATTGTGTACCGAGAGAAGTATTAGTTAGTCATACAGTTTTTTATATAGATGAAATACAACCGCATAGAAGAACCCTGGAATGAAACAAAATAAATTATATAACTTAAATAACAAAATTAGAAATAAGGAAAAAAGATTGTACAGAAAAATCAGGCGACAAGGATTCAAATCAAGATCACTATATCAAAAAAGGTATATAAGTTGTATGAAACTTTACGCAGTCACATTATTTATAATATATAATTGTAGGTAAATCTCTATTATAAGCATTAATAATTACCAAAATCACAATTCATGAATTTAAGAGAATTTAATTCTGGGACAACGTACCTTTGTGCAAGCTTTCCTTCTAATGTGAGGTGCAAAAACCCGAAGAGCCACCTTAAATATACGTATCGAGTAAGACTTTTCAGTACTTAAGAAGTTGAGGGAAAACAATTAATTGGTGAAGAAGGAAAGAGAAATAAAAATGAACATACAAAAAAGAATACCGAAAATAGAAAATTAACATTATGGATAAACTCTCTCTATATCAAAAAAATTTACAAAGCTCACCCCTTCAAATTCGGGTTGATACAAATCTTCGTCGTCTTCAGAAGTTGTCTCTGGCCAAAATTGAAAAATATTATGGAGGTGCTCGTTATCCTGTATTTCCAATCAAATAATTTTGAGATGCAATATTAACGTAATTAATATTCAAAATACATGAAAAACTTAAGAGGATGAAACTAACATACCTTCATGTGAATTGTAAAGCCATCGCCTAGATATCTTTTTATATAATTAATCTGTCACAAAAGTTCATTTGAAAGACTTGTTAATAAAGCTTAGTTAAAGCATAACAATCATTAATATTTGCTCTGAACGTGAAGTCGTCTTTATTAAGAAGTGTTTTACTCGTAATATGAAATTTTCTGACCGAAATTCGGATTTAGCTGGTCTAATACAGATACAAGACGCTGGATGAAAAAAAATCATTGACATTTGAAAAGAAAAAAAAATTGGGAAAGTTGACCTGCTTCACGAGTGAAAAAGTGCTTAAGGTCAATGTAGTTTCACATATTGTGAGTGTGATTTTCTTATCACTATTATCCTGTAATGAAATTGACAGCTTATTAGTTAACAAAACAAGAAAACTTTGTAAATGTTAATTAACTCTCGACATAATTAAGTACCTCAAGAAGTTTTAAAGCATTTTCTTTGGTGACACTTGAAGCTCTTATCAATATATCATCTTTCATGTCTTTTAAGTTTGCATAATTTTCTGCGTCATCTGAAAATTTCTCAAGGCTGCCATTTTCAAAAATTACACCAAGTGCTTCTACGCAGGCAGAATTCACATTTTGATCATAATCTTCCTCTAGTTGTTTCAGCAAATACGAGAACAACCTGCACCAATTTCAAGAGATTTAAACTGAGAATATAATTGGAAAAATTAATTCAAACTAATCACAAACAATAATTTGTATATATCATTACCCTTTCCATTTCTTGTGATTAACACACCATCCATTTATTTCTGAAAGGAGAAGAGACCAGGCAGATACTGCTGCAGCAACAACCTAAAATATAGAAAAATAGAAATTATTATGATTTGAAGTTTATGGGTTCGGAATTTTAGGACCCGTTTGCCCATAGATCGATTTTCCTTTTTTTGAATTTTTCTTCAAAATCATGTTTGTCTATGAAATTTTGCATGTTTTTGGAGATTTTTTGAAAATTAGTTTTTTTTTTCCAATGAAATGCATGCCCAAACATAATTTTAAATTTCAAATAAGTTTTTTGCCTTTTTTTTGTGGTCCATAATATTTGATTTTTTAAGATATCAAGAAGGAATTAACTTCTACTTTTTATAGTTGCCATTGGAGTAAAGAGTCTGGGAGTAGTTTGTTATATTTCTAATGAGTAAATTAAGGTTAATATGGTCAATTTCATTATTAATTAGTGCTAAAAGGTGAATTCCTTAATATGTGTGAAAAAAGTCAAAAAATCACTTAAACCAAAGGAAGTACCATTTTTCAACTAAACTCCAAATACTATTTTTTTCAAAAATTATAATTTTTATGCAAACACCTGCTTAGTCTTTTTAAGTTCCATTAAAATTATCCAGTATATTTTTGTAGACAAATACAAAATTTGGATCCTAGCTAATAGGTAAAGCTTTAACATATCGAGAACGATAAAACAATAGTGCATAAAAAGTAGCTAGCAAGTATAATTTAAGGACGAAGGACTTACACTGGGTTTTGTCTCTTTTTCATTCATGATTTTCCAAATAATCTCCATGGATGTTTCTGTTTCATCAGTGTTTTTGGCACCGATAAGGGTGACAATAGCCAAACATTCTAATACCTGATAATTTTATATTAATTTCATGAAATTTGTCCAAAATCCAGATATACATAAAACTATTTCATATCATATATTTAAAAAATATCAAACACAAAAGTTTACCTTGGCAGAATGAGATGATTTGGATTTGAGAACTTGTGGAAGAAACTCTAGTGAATATTCATATATCTCATGTGCATGATCTCCAGCCCCAAGTGTTATTGCTAACAATCCTACATCCCAATAAATTAATGAATACAACTATAGTACTATTAACTATAGTTTACAGGAGCGGACGTAGAAGTCCAGATATGGATTCGATCGAATTCAGTAAATTTTGATCAAATATAATATTTGTATTAAGAAATTTATTAAATATGCACACATATATTAAATTCAGAAATCAATTAGTAGCACTTGAAATAATCAATCTAAAATTCAGAACATAAAGTTGAAATCCTGGCCGAGAAATAACATCACTAGTGTAATTTAATGGAAGTATGTACAAACCTATAAGTTGTAGTGCAAGATCAATTTCCAAAGCAGAACCCCGCTTCAACGAATTTTCGCATCGGTGTGTTAAAGTAACACAACTGAATAAAACATACACCAATAATTTAATCAGTATATTTCTCACCTAAATATTGTTATCTTCCAATTAAATTACAAAAAAATCAGCAAAATTAAATATATTACATACATATTCTGAGCAAATTCATATCGCACCGCCTTCTTAAATTCATTGATCAATTTGCCAAGTGCATCTTCTCTTATGGATCCCCTACAATTAGCCAAAAAAAACAAAAGAAAGAAACCAAGGCCTGTATATTAACAACAGATATAGATAATTCTACTTCAATTTTTATCAAAGAATGATATTTAAACTTTAAAAGTTTAACTCGGGAAATTGAAGAAAAAGAAAATTGTAAGAACTTACTTCTTTTTATATAGTTCTTCTAAATAATCACAAACAGTTTTTGATCTTGAAATTGGACGCATAATGAGCTTTTGACGCCTCTTTCTGGGTTTCGTTCTCTCAAACTCCACACAATCTGAATCTGTCATTGTTCTTGAATTCTTCACTGAACTTCTCTTGTTACGTACTATGGTATGTGCCTTTGATTTCTCTTGATGTTTTTGTTGCATGATTAACTGTCCCAAGTATTTATGAATTTGGTTGTCTTTCTATTTATAGCGGAAAGAAATTTGCGTGCGACAAGAAAAAAAAAAAGGAAAAAGGAATGATATTAAGCTTCCTTTATAATTTCTAAGTTGGAATTTCCGTAAATTGTAGTACTGGTCATTCCGTTTTCAAATTGAGAAAGGATTTGTCTGGACGCTATTAGGTTTTAGACTAAACAACCGTTTTAAACAAAATACATGTCTCCTGCGTCGAAAGGAGTAATTTTATCTACTTTTATTCTTAACCGTAGGAAAAGGAAAAGGAAAAGGAAAAGGAAAAGGTGGAGTTGTAAAAGGTAAAAGAAGCGCAGTGAAAATTAATTTCAGACCATCTACTTTGAAGCCGTAAGGTTTAAAGTTAGGTTTTAATAGAGCTCTGTGTCTGAGTTTGAAACTTTCGACTCAGCGTGTGAAGTTGATTCAGAGACGGCTAAACTTAAAAAATATTGTAAATATTAACTATTTTTTAAATATGGGTCCTAAAAACGATTATTTGTGTATTTTCCCCATCACTCATCAGAACATATACAGAATAAAGAGTTTCACAACTTTATTGCAATGAGACTCAAACGAGCTTAATAGTGCTGGTGTAAAGTGCAATGATTACATTAGTATATGAAGTAAAGTTGTTAAGCTAGATTAATGATTTATGTAATATTTAACTTTCTTTAGGATAAATTTACTATTGCACTATGACGGCATATTAATATATGATCACTTGAAGTTCAAAATTATGTTTGATTACCATAGTAAATAACTAAACGTGAATAAAAAGAATCAGTAGGCTCTTGGAGTCTTGGTTTACTAGAAGGAATTAACGAGCAGTAGATCTATGTTAGGTTCATCTTACTCATTCTGGTACTTCTAATTTGAGAGCGTTGGTTTCAGTATCCCCACTATTTATCGTCTATGTAAGTTAAGTTCCAACTCCCTACATGTTGGGCATACACCGTTAACCATGCATATAAATATAGTATATTTTAACAATTATTATGGTTAAAAGTCTAAGTGATTGTTGGGATATATATTATTAATTATGAGTTTAGTTTGGATATAGTATTTTTATGAAACAATTGTCTATTTAATTTTAATAAAGTTTTAAATAAATCATATATGAGTCTCTTGCAAAAATGCAAGGTAAGACTGCGTACAATAGACTCATGTGGTCCGGCCCTTTCCCGGACTTCGCGCATAGCGGGAGATTAGTGCACCAGGCTACCCTTTATTAGTCTGTGTCCTTTACTTATATAGTAGATGATTTAGTGTATAGAGTTTTAGCTTATACACGGAAGATTAAATCATCGGTACTTATAACCATAAAGTTTGAGTTCACAATCTAATGATGGAATTGGACAAACTATCAAGAATGATTGTAGCACAAGACTCAATAAAATTTATCTTGATTATGGGAATTAATGGTTTAATTTCAACTTCTTGTGCTAGTACATTCTGTATGTATTGAATGGACCAAACAGAGATACGTATTTTATACTGACTTAATAAAATAAATTCTCTAGCCATTAAATGTACTTATACTCTTAATCTTGATATAATTATTATTAGTTGTTTATATTATTATTGTTTTGATTTATTAAAAGCGAGATCCTTTCGTGGGTCAATATACCTGGTAAATCGAGTAATAATAATGTACATTGGTGACATAATAGTTAGTTGATGGAATCCATGTCTCGATTTAGAGATTGATGATACACCTTTATGAAAGCTTATAAGTTTTCTTGTGTAAACACGGCCGGTGGATTTTGTATCCGACAAATGAAATAAGTTAAGCGATAGTCTAAAGGAAATAATCAATAAATTAAATTGTCAGTAATTTAATTTAATTGATTAGTATCTAAATCTTAACATGGGGAGTGGGGAGTTAAAAAAGATTTTGGATGAATTTCAAAATTGAATAAGGAGTACAACTATGAATTTTTAGTGAAATAATTCGTAATTTATTATTGTGGAAATTAATTTCAAAAATTAAAAATTAATTCCATAATGAGAAACCTTGTTAATTAAATCATGTGGTCTCTAATGTGCCTAAATAGTATAGGAAATAAAGGGATCTTATTCCTGGTGGAAAATAAAACCCAACAGATTTTAGAAAAGGATTTTAACCTTCAAAACTTGTGCTATAAATAGATAAGGTCTTCCACCTAGAGAGAAAAGAGAAGGTGGCTGAAAATTTCAGCTTTTTTCCTAGAAAGTTTCGCCCACACGAAATTACTATTTTCGAACATTATTTGGATAATACAGTAGAAGACAGTGGAACGTTCGAAGATCGTGATCGTGCGGGTGATGGAGATTCTATGAGACGATGTGGAACTGAAGGCTCACGTGACAGAAGAGCTGTCTTCACGCTTCATGAGGTAACTCGTACAACTCCGTATATGGCACTTGTCTAGATTACATATGATTTTGATCTTCCGATTGTTTCGCTGCATATAATAATCCATCAATCGGTATCATAGACCACTCACATCTAATTAGATAACTATGATTTTCATGAAATATGAATACCGTATTTATGTGCGTTTTTGAATTACATGTATATACTGTTTTCTGAAAAAAATGCATTGTTGTTTTATGAATTAACTGTGCCAAAATTCTAAATTATTCTTGTAATTATGAGATCAGTTTTTTTATTGATATTTGATTGGGATAATCTGAATTTTTTTTGGTAAACCCTAGAAAAATGCAAAACCCAATTTTGACCGAATTGTTGGTGTTTTCGAAGGTAATGAACTTGACGAACTCTAATTGAGCAAAAATTTGGTGGGTCCATCGGAAACGACGTGATGATAAAAACTCACTACCGTGCAGTGAATCATGTTGTTTTTGGCATTTTGAGGTCGTTTGGATTGTGTATTGGACGTTTTTCTATTTCTTGGAAATTATTTCTTAATAATTTTAATTTATTTTTAATTCGTTGGTGGTGGGGGTTACTCCCCTTGGTCTCCATGATCAAATACTAGTGATATAATGGGTTTACACATTGGCTATTAGTGAATAGAGGTGTAGTTGTATCGAATTCCAAAATTGAGGTGTAGGATTTTATTGACTAGGTCTTATAAAGTATACCTGATATCGTATGATGATATAATCATTTTGTAAGAAAGTGAAATCCTCTGTTTGATATCCTGGATGACTAATGATTGGTGTGTTTGGCATGTTTGTGCATATACAATTTCTCAATTTTGGGTTTATGTTTTCATGCCTTACATGACTGCTACTCTTGGATTTTTTATGAAAAATTTTGTTCTCTGGTTGAATGTTGTAATTAAGTAAAATATGATAGTATTTTGTATGAGTTTTATATTATTTGTATGTCTTTTAAGTTGTGGTCTATATTCTTTCATAAAATAATTTTATGAGCTACATGTATCTTCACTCGTAAATTGAGAATTTTGTGAGTAATAAATAGTTACCACTAAAGTGGTTTGTTTATTTAAACTCATGAAAAATTCTTAATAAATTTGTACATGTGAAATCATGTTGATTCATGAATTGAACATTATGATTAATAAGTAGGATCCACAAGAATGATCTATTTATTTGAGTGATTAAAATCCGCTTAATGTACCATGTGAAAATTATCCTTGATAAATCTACATTAGTGATGGAGGTTCTTAACTAGAAAGAGTTTTATCTTTGGGTACTAGTGACACCAACTCCAACCATGAGAAGGGATATTTCACGACCCATTTTTCCTCTGTAGGGTGCCGTGACGACACCCAATCTTTAAGACTAGGTAAGCCAAAACAACATGCGAAAATAGTAATTAAAAGCTTAGAATTTCAAAACTCCAACAATATCGTAATAAACTATAAACCCAATACGTACAATTCCCAAAACCTGGTGATATATAAGGCATAGGTTCTAGATACTGTACCGAACAATCCTATACATCACTGTTTAAAAAAATGTAAAGAAACAAGGAAGAACAGAGAGGAGGGGACTCCGAAGCATGCGGACGCAGGCAGTTGTACCTTGAAGTCTCCAAACAAAGCAACTCAGGGCGCTAATACCGGGACTAATAAGATGAACCTAGATTTGCACAAAAAATATGCAGAAATGCATAGTATGAGTACACCACAAGTACCCAGTAAGTGCTAAGTCTAACCTCGATAGAGTAGTGACGAGGTCAGGTCAAGGTCCTACTAGAAATAATAAGAAACTAACATATAAGATATAATGAGATAATGATAATTACAAGGAAATGAAACAATAAAAAAATTACAGAAAGATAACAACATGGAATTAAGGCAGCTAATACAACACGAATGGAAAACAAGGATTTTACATGGTAAGGAAAACAACAACCAAACAAAAATACAGCAAATAGAGAAAGATCAACAGGGGCACTCCCGAGGTACCGCCTCGTAGTCCCAAATCATAAAAATAAATCACGGTCTTTCCTTATCTCACCGCGGGGGCCTTTACATTTAGTTTTAAAAATTATTTGTTCCGAAGTAACACCCCGCATTTTAGCATACTTTATCACACCGCATGGCTTCTAGTAGTTCCCCTACTAGCCACGTGTATCAAGCCCACCTTATCTCACCGCATGCGTTTCAACACCCAGACCTTATACCACCGCCATGCGTATCAATAGTAACAACGGCAAGGTAGGAACCTCGAGAAAATAGTAACAACAACACGGCAAAACCTCGTGCAAACAACCAAACAATCCTCTCAACAACAGCAAAAAATGCCAAAAACATAACAACTCAATAAAAATGATGTTTCACAACTTACACTTTGCCTCAAATATGACCACGACCCTTGCAACTCAACATCAAACTCAACAGCAAGATATTTCAAGGATAGAAAATTTCAAGTAAAGAATCCCACAGCTAAATAATGAATACGAAATTATGAAAGCAAGTAATTCAACTAAACATGTAATACAAGTTACAAATAAGAGATACGACAAGTAGACATGTCAAATTAGGCTAAACATGGAAACTAATAACATGCTAAGTAACTCAATTAAGGCATGAAAAGGAAACTATGTAACTAAGAGTGAGAATTTTAACATTTAGCCCGTGCACGCGCTGTCACCTTGCGCACACGACCTTCACATAGCACAAATTATCACAACAGTACCAAATCCTAACGGGAATTTTCCCCACACAAGGTTAGATAAGTCACTTACCTCAAACCACGCCAAATCAATCAATTAGAAGGCCTTTCCCTTAATTTTCCGACTCCGAACGGCTCGAATCTAGCCAAAACAATTTCATACAATAAATATAACTATAGGAAACTAATTTAAATAATAAAATTATGATCCTAGCAAAGAATTGAAAAATCCCCCCAAAAAGTCGACCTGGGCCCCCGTCTCGAAACCCGACCAAAATTATAAAACCCGAACACCCATTCGATATTGAGTCCAACCATACAAGGATTACACAAATCCGATACCAAAGTCTTGCTCAAATCCCCAAAATTCAGCTTAAGAAGTTTCCTCCATTTTTTGTTTCCAATTTTAACTCGAAAACACTAATTAAAAGATATAATTAACAGTAGATTCATGTGAATTAATCAAAAATGAGTCAAGAATCCTCACCCCAACAATTCCTTTGAATATCCCTCAAACTTTCACCTAAAACTGAGCTACAGAAATCCCAAAATGCAAATGAAGCAAAACCCTAAAAAAATCCCCTTTTCTGCCCAGTAACGTCGCACCTACGACCACACTGCCGAATCTGCAGCTTTGCACCGGCGGAAAACCATCGCAGGTGCGGACTACACTTAAGCCAAAAGAATCCGCTTCTACGGAAAAAGGCACGCACCCGTGCATGCGCACCTGCAGCTCACGCATCGCACATGCGCTTATGGATGCACCCGCGATCCTCTCCATCGCAGAAGCGAAGCCGCTTCTGCGGAACCTTTTCTGCACCTGCAAGCCCAGACCTGGACTGCCTTCTGCGCTTATATGCTCCCCAACACGCACATGCACACGCACACGCACACGCGCACCTGTGGTCATTTCCTCCGCAGGTGCGATGACACCAGAAGCTGAAAATTTTCAGAAATTGCACAAGTCCAAGAATGATCCGATATCGATCCGAATCACACCCGGGGTACCCGGGACCCCGTACAAATATACCAACCAGTTCCAAAACACCTAATGGACCTACTCAATGCCAAAAATCGCATTAAACAACAAGAACTTAACGAA
This sequence comes from Nicotiana obtusifolia, assembly GCA_002018475.1. Classification (NCBI taxonomy): domain Eukaryota; kingdom Viridiplantae; phylum Streptophyta; class Magnoliopsida; order Solanales; family Solanaceae; genus Nicotiana; species Nicotiana obtusifolia. Next base: position 52,836 of record MCJB01049541.1, on the reverse strand, counting down.
TCGCAACCCAAATTCAAGCCTATGAACTATGAACTTCCTAATTCCGAAACTAACGTCGATTCATACCAAAACAATTCCGATTGATACCAAATTTTTCACACAAGTCATAATTGGTGTTATGGACCTATTCCAGCTTCCAGAATCAAAATCCGACCCCGATATCGAAAAGTCCACTCGCAGTCAAAGTTCTAAAAATCTTTTAACTTTCCAACTTTCGCCAATTTACGCTGAAACGACCAACGGACCTCCAAATCAACATCCGGACACACTCCTAACACCAAAATCACCATGCGGAGCTATCAAAACCATCAAAACTTCATTTCTGAGTCATCTTCACATAAGTCAACCTACGATCAACTCCTACGATTTAAACTTTCAACTTAGGGACTATGTGTTCCATATCACTCCGAAACTCTCCCGAAACAAAAACCAAACACCCCGGCGAGTCATCTAACTACAATATAACACATAGGAAGCATAAATGAAGGGATCGGGGCTAAAATACTCAAAACTACCGGTCGGGTCGTTACATCCTCCCCCTCTTAAAACAAACGTTCGTCCTTGAACGAGTATAGAGACATACCTGAAATGGTGAAAATATTAGGATAACGGCTACGCATATCATGCTCGGTCTCCCAAGTTACCTCCTCTACTGGTTAACCCCTCCACTGAACCTTCACTAAAGCAATGTTCTTCGACCTCAACTTCCGAACCTGCCCGTCCAAAATGGCCATCGGCTCCTCAACATAAGATAAATCCTTGTCCAACTGGACTGAGCTAAAGCCTAACACATGAGGCAGATCGCCGTGATACTTTCGAAGCATAGAAACATGGGATATTGGATGAACTGCAGCTAGACTGGGAGGTATTGCAAGCCTTTAAGCCACCTCTCCAACCCTCTCAAGAATCTCAAAAGGTCGGATATACCTAGGGCTCAGCTTGCCCTTCTTCCCAAATCTCATAACACCCTTCATGGGCGAAACCCGGAGCAATACCCGCTCCTCAACCATGAATGCAACGTTGCGAACCTTCCGATCTACATAGCTCTTTTGTCTGGATTGGGCTGTACGAAGTCGATCCTGAATCAATTTAACCTTTTCCAAAGCATCCTGAACCAAGTCTGTACCCAATAGCCTAGCCTCACCCAGCTCAAACCAACCCACCGGGGACTGGCACCGCCTACCATACAAAGCCTCATACGGGGCCATCTAAATGCTTGATTGATAATTGTTGTTGTAGGCAAACTCCGCAAGCGGCGAGAACTGATCCCAAGAACCCCCAAATTCCATCACACACGCACAAAGCATATCTTCCAATATTTGATAGTGCTCTCAGACTGTCCGTCCATCTGAGGGTGAAATGCTGTACTCAACTTCACCCGTGTGCCCAACTCATGTTGTACTGTCCTCCAGATCCACGATATTAAGTGCGTTCCCCGGTCAGAGATGATAGATACTGGCACACTATGAATCCTAACAATGTCACGAATATAAACCTGAGCTAGCTGCTCTGAAGAGTAAGTAGTCACCACTGCAATGAAATGAGCGTACTTGGTCAATCTATCCACAATCACCCAAACTTCATCGAACTTTGTCTGCGTTCGTGAGATCCCAACAACAAAATCCATGGTGATCCGCTCCCATTTCCACTCTGGAATCGCTAACCTCTGAAGCAATCCACCAGGCCGCTGATGCTCATACTTTACCTGCTGACAGTTTAGGCACCGAGCTACATATTCCACTATGTCAGTCTTCATTCTCCTCCACCAATAATGTTGCTTCAAGTTTTGATACATCTTCGCGAAACTTTGATGAATAGAGTATCGTGAGCTGTGAGCCTCCTAGAGAATCAACTCACACAAGAAATCTACATTGGGCACACATAGCCTGCCTTGCATCCATAATAAACCGTCATCTCCAATAGTAACCTCCTTGGCATCACCATGCTGAACCGCGTCCTTAAGGATAAGCAGATGGAGGTCATCATACTGACGCTCTCTGATACGATCATAAATAAAAGACTGAGAAACTACAAAGGCAAAACTTGGCTTGACTCAGAAACATCCAATCTAACAAACTGGTTGGCCAAGGCCTGAACATCCAAGGCTAATGGCCTCTTTGCTACCGGTAGATATGCTAAGCTGCCCAAACTCTCCACCTTGCAACTCAAGGCATCAACCAACACATTGGCCTTCCCGGGATGATATAGAATGGTGCTATCATAGTCCTTAAGCATCTCTAACCACCTCCGCTACCCCAAGTTAAGATCCTTCTGTTTGAATAGATACTGTAAACTCCGGTGGTCGGTGTAGACCTTACAAAGGATACCGTACAGATAGTTTTGCCAGATCTTCAAGGCATGAACAATAGCTGCTAACTCAAGGTCGTGGACATGATAGTTCTTCTCATGCACCTTCAGCTGTCTAGACGCGTAGGAAATCACCCTACTATCCTGCATCAACACCGCGCTGAGACCAATACACGACGCATCACAGTATACAGTATAAGACCGCGTACCTGAAGGTAACACCAACACTAGGGCTGTGGTCAAAGCTGTCTTGAGCTTTTGAAAGCTCTCCTCACACTCTTTGGTCCACCTGAACGAAGCACCCTTTTGGGTCAGTGTGATCATAAGTGCTGCAATAGACGAGAAACCCTCTAAATTCGACGTTAATACCCCGCCAAAGCAAGAAAACTTCGGATCTCCGTAGCTGAAGACGGTTTGGGCCAAATCTATACCGCTTCAATATTTTTCGGATCCATCATGATCCCCTCACTCGATACTCCATGACCCAAAAAGTCCCCCGAATCTAGCCAAAATTCACACTTTGAAAATTTTGCATATAACTTCTTTTCGATCAAAAACTGAAGCATAGTCCTTAGGTATTGCTCATGATCCTCCCTGATCCGGGAGTACACTAGAATGTCGTCGATAAACATAATGACGAATGAGTCAAGATAGGGCTGAAATACACTGTTTACCAAGTACATGAATATTGCTGGGGCGTTTGACAGCCTAAAAGACATCACAAGGAACTCGTAATGTCCATACCAATTCCTGGAGGTAGTCTTCAGGATATCTGGCTCCCGAATCTTCAACTGATGATAGCCTGAGCGCAAGTCAATCTTAGAGAACACTCTGGCACCCTGTAGTTGATCATATAGGTCACCAATATGTGGTAATGGGTACCTCTTCTTCATTGTAACCTTGTTCAACTGATGATCATCAATACACATACTCATAGAACCATCCTTCTCCTTTACAAATAAGATTGGAGCACCCCAAGGTGACACACTGGGCCGGATGAAGCCCTTATCAAGCAACTTTTGCAACTTCTCCTTTAACTCCTTCAACTTTGCTGGGGCCATACGATAGGGTGGAATGGGAATGGGCTGAGTGCCTAGTAACAAATTAATGCCAAAATCGACATCCCTCTCGAGTGGCATGCCCGGAAGATCTGTCGAAAATACATCTGGATAATCCCTCATTACCGGAACTGACTCCACAGTAAGAGTATCAACATTGACATCCCTCATGAAAGCTAGATAAGCATCACACCCCTTCTCAACCATACTCTAAGCCTTTTAGAAATGAGATAAACTTGCTAGGAACATAGTCTAAAGCACCTCTCCACTCTATCCATGGTAATCCTAGCATAGCCAGCGAAATGATCTTGGCGTGACAATTGAGAATAGCATGCTAGGGCGACAACCAGTCCATGCCCAAAGTAAAATCAAAATCTACCATGTTGAGTAATAATAGATCATTTCTGGTCTTAAAACCACCAAGAACAACAAAACACGATCGATACACACGGTCGACAACAATAAAATTATCACGTACTGACCTCGGGGAGCGCGATTGACGCTCAACCAAGATATCCCGGCCGAGCAAGCCTACTGGATTTCATTCTACCTAACTCACCCATAAATAAAGAGAATATAAAATTCATTAATTAATACCACGAGGTTTCATGGACAACACTAGTTCCATTGTCACTAGATACTTCATTTATACATCTTTAAAACAATACATTTCACAATCATAGTTTACAGTGGAAGCATGAGATACAATTACGACATCTTTAGTTTAACTTTCTCACGCTAATACACAACCCACATTATGTCTACGGAGCCTCAATAGATATAAAAGAGTACAATGATAGTGCCGGCAACAAGGCTCCGGCTATACCTCAAACAGAATACAGACGGAACAAAAGATGCACAACCCCGGAAAGAAGTGGGGCTCACCAAGTCAGCTGAGAGAAGAGTGTACCGCTATCACTTGCCAATTTCTTCTGCTGTGGAACCACCTGCATCCATTAAAGATGTAGCGCCCCCGGCAAAAGGGACGTTAGTACATGTCGAATAGTACTAGTATGAAAACCAAACACCTATTCAAGGGCTCGGAAATACAATATGACTTACGATGAGTTATGGTAACAATAGAAGGCTTAATTAGACATTAAAGCCACATCAAATTTGGTAAGATATTTCAATAACATTTACAAACTTCAAGTGGGGGATCCTCTACAACTATCTTTACAAAGAGCGACCCCGGCGCCTCACCCCAATGTATGCGGGTGGAGGTGCAATCACAGTACCAGGAACTCTACACAAAGCGCCCCCGCTGCCTCACCCCTATGTATGCCCGGATGGAGGTGTGCTCACAATAATACCACACTACACAAAGCAGCCCCGCCGCCTCACCTCAATATATATACGGGTGGAGGTGTACTCACAATATCACCACACTACAGAAATCGGCCCCGCCGCCTCACCCGAATATATATATGCGGGTGGAGGTGTTCTCACAATACCACGATTTAAGGTTCCCAAAACTATAATACTTTGCACAAAAGAGTTCCCTTTCAAACCAACCATTTGGCACCTTTGACCTTAGCAGCGTAAGTTCATAAGGTTTCATCATATGAGAAATGAGTACTAAATTACATTGATTTCATACAATACCTTCATCTCACAAAAGGTATAACATAATTAAATCATAATAGACAATCTTTAACACATGAGGGTTTGGGCATGTTATGTAATTTGAGAATCAATTTACTAGCTTGAACATCCCACATCAATAGCATTTCAAGTTCGAGTACACACGATAGAATTTTACAAGGGTTCGGGAATTTTCGATACTAGAAGAAGAGTTTAGCCTTCATACCTCACTTGAGTTTCCTTAAACTCTAAAATGTTCCAGAAATCGTAGCAGCTTCGATCTATTTTAGAAATATAACAAATTGAACCAAAAATTAGGAAGATGATCATGGTTTCAGCTTATTTGAGCATTTTATCGAACACTAGGTGTGCATTAAGGTTCCAAGATCCTCCCATGGTGGATTCCATAATCCCACTATCCATTATCTACCATTTTTTAGCTTAGCAATCTTCCTACACCCCTTGATAACATATGCATACAAAATGAACAACTTCCACACCCAAGAATTTCCTTTCTAATTACCTATTTTTAGTTAAATTTCAAAATTGAGAGTTAGGGTGTAGGATCTTACCTCTAGGATGAAGACCCAATGAGTTTCCCTTGTTAATCTTCCAAGAATTGATCAAGAATTGAAGAACAAATTGTTGAGGAACCCTCTCCCACTCTCAAAAATACCAGGTTTTTACTTAAGAAATGGTCCATAGAGTCTATATAATGGAGTAGGGTTGGGTTATAAAAACCATAAAAATGAAGCACCGAAACAGAATCTGCGATCGCATATGCGACCGCATAATGCTTCTGCAGTCCGTGAAATGGGTCGCGAAAATGGCCCTCGGGACTGGGCACTCCTGCCCCATTCTTCGGCCATTATGCGGTCCGCAGACCTGTTCTGTGGTAGCATAATACGTCGCATAACCTCCCTCCGGAAAATTTTCATGCTTTCCCCGCGGCCAATGTGCGGCTCGTGAAACGGATTTGCAATCGCATAGTTGACCGCACAATGTCACCCAAACTAGCCCAGTACTCTGCTTCACTCTGCGGCTCGCAGAGTGATTCTACGGCCGCATAGTGGGCCACAGAAATGTCTTCTTCTATAACTTTCAAACACGTAAGCGTACCTTAGTACCATGAAACCTTAAATTCCTTGGCAAAATATTACGGGGCCTTACAAAAATCTCCTACTTTAGATCATTCGTCCTTGAATGAGGGTCAATATTCACCATTAGCGCACAATGTGGCCCAACTGTTAATTCACACACACCAGCAGTTTCAAAATTTGGCTAACTCCCTATATTTCCAAAAATTCTACCAGAGTCTCCCCTGTAACTGGGCCTATCCACCTATCGGAGAATTCCATAAACTAATCCTAACAACATATACATAATTCGATGACGCAATAAAACATAAAAGCAACACCAACCGTGGCCTCATAAGTAATATATTACCAGAAGAGGAACATCCTTAGCATAAGTTGTACAAATGATACGTAATTCATAGGAAACAATTTCATAGAACGATTACATTATCTATTCAAACAAATAAGGGTATTTCTTCTTCATTTCTTCCTCAGCCTCCTAGGTGGCCTCTTCAATCTGCTGGTTGTGCCATAACACTTTCACGGAGGCAATTTCGTTATTTCTCAACTTTCAGACTTGACGATCCATAATAGAAACTGGAATCTCTTCATAAGTCAATTCCTCTTTAACCTCAATAGTATCAACTGGAACAATGAGTGTCGGGTCTCCAACTACTTTCTTTAACATAGACACATGAAATATCGGGTGCACTAATAACATCTCAGGTGGTAGCTCGAGCTTGTACGCCACCTGACCAATCCTCTGAATGATTCTGTATGGTTTGACATACCTTGGACTCAACTTCCCTTTCTTACCAAACCGCATTACACCCTTCATAGGGGAACCTTCAAGAACACCCAATCATCTTCTTTGAACTCCAAATCCCAGCGACGCACATCCGAATAGGACTTTGGACGACTCTGAGCAGTTTTAAACCGCTCCTTAATGATCTTAACTTTTTCCATAGCCTGATGCACGAGGTCTGGCCCTATCAACTCTGTTTCCCCAATCTCGAACCACCCAATGGGAGATCTACATCTCCTACCATATAAAGCCTCGAATGGTGCCATCTGAATGCTGGCATGATAACTGTTGTTGTAGGCAAATCCGATGAGCAGCAAATGATCATCCCAGCTACCTTTGAAGTCAAGAACACAAGCGCGCAACATATCCTCAAGCATCTGAATAGTTCGCTCTGCCTGCTCGTCGGTCTGTGGATGGAAGGGTGTACTAAGATTCACTTGAGAACCCAAACCTTGCTGAAATTTCTTCCAAAAATTAGTCGTGAAATGTGCCCTTTGATCTGAGATAATAGAAACTGGAGTGCCATGCAACCTGACTATTTCCTTGATATACAACTGAGCATATTGTTCCGCTATGTCGGTATATTTAACTGGTAAGATGTGTGCTGACTTCGTGAGCCGATCCACAATTACCCAAATTGAGTCGAACTTGCAAGGAGTGCGAGGTAGCCCTACCACAAAGTCCATGTTAATCATTTTCCATTTTCACATTGGAATCTCTATGTTCTGTGCCAACCCACCGGGCTTTTGGTGTTCGGTCTTCACTTGCTGACAATTTGGACATCTCGCTACATAATCTGCTACATTCCTCTTCATATCGTTTCACCAATAGAGTTCCCTAAGATCATGATACATCTTTGTAGAGCCCGAGTGCACGGAATACCTAGAAGTGTGAGCCTCGGTCATGATTCTCTCCTGGAGACCATCTACATTTGGAACACATAAACGCCCTTGGTGCCTTAGTGTACCATCATCCATGCCAAGAGAAAAGGCCATGGTCTTATGTTTTTGAATTCCCCCTTCAAAAGTACCAACAACGGGTCGTTGTATTGCTTTTCCTTGACTTCCACAACAAGCGAATGAGTGATTTTGCACAATCACTCCTTCTTTACTAGAATCCGCAAGACGAATTCCCAAACTAGCTAATCGATGAACCTCCTTGGCTGACGGCCTTTGATATGCCTCCAAGTGAGCCAAACTACCTATAGATTTCCGGCTAAGAGCATCCGCCACAACATTAACCTTCCCCCGATGATACAGGATATCGATGTCATAATCCTTGAGTAACTCCTCTGCCTCAGATTCAGTTCCTTCTCTCTGAAAATATACTGAAGGCTCTTATGGTCCGTGAATATATCCACATGTACCCCATACAAATAATGACGCCAAATCTTCAATGCAAATACCACCGCTGCAAGCTCTAAGTCATGTGTTGGATAGTTCTTTTCATGATTCTTGAGTTTCCTAGAAGCATACGCTATTACCTTTCCATGTTGCATTAATACACACCCAAGTCCGATCCTTGAAGCATCGCAATATACCATGAATCTATCTGTACCCTTTGGTAGAGTCAACACAGGTGCCGTAGTTAATCTTGATTTCAACTCTTGGAAGCTCCTTTCACAAGCATCTGACTATTGGAACTTAATCGCCTTCTACGTCAATTTAGTCAACAGAGAGGCAAGTGTAAAGAACCCCTCCACAAACTTCCTGTAATATCCAGCTAAGCCCAAAAAACTACGAATCTCTGTTGGGGTAGTAGGTCTAGGCCAATTCTTCACAGTTGCAATCTTCTGAGGATCAACCTCAATTCCTTCTCGGGAGACGACATGACCCAAGAATATAACAAATTCAAGAAAATTCATATTTTGAAAACTTCGCATACAACTGGTGCTGATACAGAGTCTGCAAAACTGCCCTGAGGTGATCAGCATGGTCCTCCCGACTCCGCGAATAAATAAGAATATCGTCAATGAACACTATCACGAAGGAGTCGAGGAAAGGTTTGAAGACCCGGGTTATAAGATCCATGAAAGCTTGGTTTCAAACATGTAAGCCTACCTCAACACCACGAAACCTTAAATTCCTGGCAAAATTTTACGGGGCCTTACAAAAATCTCCCACAGGTGTGGGCACATAGACAGGAGAACTCAAAGAATCACGGGATACACCCAAATATGGAGAAAATAAGACGACACATAGGAATAAGTGGAGCCTGGATCAAATAAGACTGATGTATCTCTATGACAGACCGGAACAATACATGTGATGACTGAGTCAGATGCAACTGCCTCCGTCCTAGCAAGAAGAGCATAATATCTGGCCTGGCCTCCCCATTTAGGGCGGCCTCTACCTGCTCGACCTCCACTTCTAGCTGGCTATGCAGGTGAAGTGGCAACTGGTGCGGAACCATGGACTAAGAAGCCTGAGGACCTGGTGGAATAAACGAAGCCTGAGTAGTCGGTGGAGATGCACCACTCCTGAGTCTTGGGCAATCCATCACCATATGACGAGTGTCGCCACACTCAAAACAAGCTCTTACAGGACGTGGTTGTTATGGATGGCTCGGGCCTGATCGGCTGGACTGACGGCAAAAAGCACCCCGTGCAGGAGGTGCACTAGATAATGGTGGTGGATAATAGGGACCCTGGGGCCTAGGAGTGGACAGAATACCGCTGGAAGCTAGGAGTGCTGAATGAATAGGGCGACTCACATAGCCCCTACCATGATGAGCCGCAACTGGGGCACGGGTACCGCTATATGTGCCAGAATCTCGACGCCTTTTGGCCTCCCTCTCCTCTCTCTCCCAAGTCAACATACCCTCCAATATCTTAGCGATCCCCACTACCAGCTGGTATGCGATGTCCATCACCAACTCTCAGGCCATGCTAAATCTGATACCAGGGTTTTAACCCCTCGATAAATCAATGGATTTGCTCTCTAACAATAGCAACCAAGGCTGGTCCATGCCCTAGCCAAATCATTAAACCGGACCACATCCTCCGACACGGTCATAAAAACCTGCACAACTGCTCAAACTCTACGCGCCATGCATCTTTGAGACTCTAGGGAACAAACTCCCTTAAGAACATATCTGAGAATTGAGTCCAAATGAGTGAAGTTGCGCTGGCCGGACTACCCAACTCATATGCTCGCTACCACTAATATGTCGCTCTCTTAAGCTGGAACGTAGTGAAAGCAACCCCACTAGACTCCACAATACCCATAGTATAAAGGATACGGTGGCATTCCTCAAGAAATCCCTAGCATCCTCAGACGCCAAACCACTGAAAGTAGGAGGGTGGTACTTCTTGTACCTCTCGATCCTGAGCTGCTCCCCCTTAGAAACTGCTGCCCTAACCTCGGGCTAGACTGGGGCAACAGACTGCACTGGTAAGACCTCTGGGACCTGGTCAACCTGGACCACCTGCTCTAGGGTACGAGCGGTAGGAGGCTGTGCTTCTCCCCCGTCCTGAGATGTGGCACGAGCAAGTGGGATCAACACTACCTGAGTTGAAGTGCCGAACATGCTCAGAAACTGGGTGAGAGTCTCCTGGAGTGCTGGTGCAGTCACAAGTGTCTTAGGTGCTTGCTCTCCAACTAGAGCTACTGGTGGCTCCTCTGTAGCAGCTCATGCAGGTGCTTTAACTACACCACGTGGACGTTCTTGGCCTCTACACTGGCCCCGGCCTCTCACGGCTCTAGCAGGGGGCTCAGGTATCTGATCATCTGATCTGGCTGTACGTGTCCTTACCATCTGTGAGAGAATAGAAAGACAAAAATTTAGAATTTCGAAGTCAACAGTTTCGCACGATAAGGGTCAAAGAAGTGAAACTTTTCCTAACAGTTCCATAGCCTCTCTAAGATAAGTACAAACGTCTCCGTACCGATCCGTTAGACTCTACTAAACCTGCTTGTGACCCATAACTCCTATGAACCTAGGGTTTTGATACCAACTTGTCTCGACCCCAATTTCTCTCCGTAGGATATCTTGACAGCACCTAGTCTCTAAGACTAGGTAAGCCTAAACAACATGCGAAAATAGCAATTTAAAGCTTAGAATTTCAAAACTCCAACAATATCGTAAATAAAACTGTAAACCCAATACATACAATTCCCAAAACCTGGTGAGATATAAGTCACAAGCTGTAGATATAGTACCGAACAATCTTATACATTACTGTCTAAAAAAATGTAAAGAAACAGAGAAAAACAGGATAGAAGGGGACTCCGAGGCCTGCAGACAAGGGCAGGTATACCTTGAAGTATCTAAACAAAGCAACTCAGCGCGCTAATCCTGGGGCTGATGAGATGTACCTGGATCTGCACAAAACATGTGCAGAAGTGTAGTATGAGTAGACCATAATGGTACCCAGTAAGTGCAAAGCCTAACCTCGGTAGAGTAGTGACGAGGTCAGGTTAAGGTCCTACTGGAGATTATAAGAAACAACACAGAAGATATAATGATATAATGATAATTATAAGGAAATGAAAGATCAAAAGGGGCACTCCCGAGGTACCGCCTCGTAGTCCCAAATCATAAAAATAAATTACAGTCTTTCCTTATATCACTGCGGGGCCTTTACATTTAGTTTTAAAAAAAAAATTCCCGAAATAGCACCCTGCATTTTAGCCGACCTTATCACACTGCATGGCTTCTAGTAGTTCCCCTACTAGCCACGCCTATCAAGCTCACCTTATCTCACCGCATGTGTTCAACATTCAGACCTTATACCATTGCATGTGTATCAATAGTAACAACGGCACGATAGAAACCTCGTGCAAACAACCAAACAATCCTCTAAACAACAATACAATGCCAAAAACATAACAACTCAATAAAAATGATGTTTCACAACATACACTTTGCCTCAAATAAGACCACAACCCTTGCAAATCAACACCAAACTCAACAGCAAGATTTTTCAAGGATAGCAAATTTCAAGTAAAGAATCCCATAATCAATTAATGAATACAAAATTAAGAAAGAAAGTAATTCAACTAAACATGTAGTACAAGTTGCAAATAAGAGATACGACAAGTAGACATGTCAAATTAGTCTAAACATGGAGACTATAACATGCTAAGTAACTCAATTAAGGCATCAAAAGGAAACTATGTAGCTAAAATTCAGAATTTTAACATTTAGCTCGTGCACGCGCTCATCACATTGCGTACACGGCTTTCACATAGCACAAATTATCACAACAGTACCAAATCTTAAGGGAAATTTCCCCCACACAAGGTTAGACAAGTCACTTACCTCAAACCACACCAAATTAGTCAATTAAAAGGCCTTTCCCTTGATTTTCCGACTCCGAACGACTCGAATCTAGCCAAAATAATTTCATACTATAAATATAACTATAGGAAACAAATTTAACTAATGAAATTATGATCTTAGCAAAGAATTGAAAAATCTCCCCAAAACGTCGACCCGAGACCCGCGTCTCGGAACCCCGCCAAAATTATAAAATTCGAACACCTATTTGATAACGAGTCCAACCATACAAGGATCACACAAATCCGATACCAAAATCTCGCTCAAATTCCCAAAATTCGGCCTAGGAAGTTTCCTCCATTTCCCCCAATTTTAACTCCAAAATGAAAAGATGCAATTAACAGTAGATTCATGGGAAATAATCAAAAATGTTGCAAGAATCCATACCCCAACAATTCCTCTGAAAATCCCTCAAAATTTTGTGTCAAATCGAGTTCTTAGAACCCAAAATAAAAATGAAGAAAAATCCCCTTTTCTGGCCAGTTATGTCGCACCTACGAACACACTACCGCATCTGCGGCTCCACACCAGCGGAAAAACCATCACAGATGCGGACATCACTTAAGCCCAAGAATCCGCTTCTGCGCATAAACACATGCACCCGCGCATGCGCACATGCAGCTCACGCGTCACACCTGCGCTTATGGACACACTCGCGATCCTCTCCATCGCCGAAGCGAAGCCTCTTCTGCCGAACCTTTTTCGCACCTACGAGCCCATACCTAGGCTTCCTTCTCCCCTTCTGTGCTCCCCCACATGCACACGCGAGTCTGCACCTGCGGTCATTTCCTCCGCAGGTGCGATGACACCAGAAGCTGTTTCAGAAATTGCACAAGTCCAAAAATGATCCGATATCGATCTGAATCCCACCCGAGGCCCCCGAGGCCCCCAGGGCCCCGTCCAAATATACCAGTCAGTTCCAAAATTCCTAATGGCCAAAAACCACATCAAACAACAAGGATTCAACGAATCGCAACCCAAATTCAAGCCTATAAACTTTGAACTTCCAAATTGCGAAACCAACGCCCGATTCAAACCAAAACAACTCTGATTGACACCAATGCACACAAGTCATAATTGATATTACGGACCTTTTCCAACTTCCGGAATTTGAATCCAACCCCGATATCAAAAAGTCCACTACCGTTCAAACTTCCAAACATCTTCCAACTTTTCAACTTTCGCCAATTTAAGCCGAAACGACCTATGGACCTCCATATCAACATCCGGACATGCTCCTAAGGCTAAATTCACCCTACAGAGCTATTGGAACCATCAAAACTCTATTCCGGAGTCATCTTCACACAAGTCAACATACGGTCAATTCTTACGACTTGAACTTCCAACTTAGGGACTATGTGTCTCATATCACTCCGAAACTTTTCCGAAACCAAAAACAAACACCCTGGCAAGTCATGTAACTAAAATATAACACAGAGGAAGCATAAATTAGGGGATAGGGGGTAAAATACTGAAAACGGCAGGCCGGGTTGCTACAGAATATTGGGTTTTCCCCGAACAGGAGAAAAATTAATATCTTAGGTTCTTGTGGGTTAAATAAAAGGATAACATATTGTAAAAGAAGGTATAATGTATCCTAGAAATAGGAAAAACAAAATATATGTCTTGAGCTCATAGTATAATTATAGGGAGAATGGAAACCAAGATCATATTTATTTTAATTCATGAAAATGCTTAAAACGATTATTCTCCGAGTTTGGTTACAGGCTGGTGGTCATGAATTTGACGAACTTCGATCGACCTGAAACTTGATAGGTTCATCGAAAACGATCTAGTGAGAAAAACTCACTGCTATGCAGTGAATCATGCTACTTTACGCATTTTGAGGCCGTTTATATAGGTTTTCAAGCAGTTTATTAAATTGAATTTGTGATAAATATGAAAAATTATTCTTTATATATCGGCTATATTTGTGTTAAATTTGGATCATGATGACACATGATGATTTAACTTAATGGGATATACAACAAGAATACAAACACATGGATTTAATACTAAATACGCCAAAATAATTTATTCGAATTTAGTATAGTTTTTTGGCCATCGTGTATTTCATGATCTCCGAATGACCTGAAATTTGGTAGGATCATTGGAAACGATCATTTAAGAAGATCTCACTGCTATACCGTAAATCACATCGTATTTTGATGATTCGGGATAGTTCAGATGAGGTTTTTAGGAAGTTGGCGGGTTACATTGTGATTTACATACGAAAAGTCATTCTTTCTGTCATTTTATTTATGTCTAATTTGGAACATGATAACACGTGTTGATTTGACATGAATTGGTATATGATAAGAATGTAGGTCATATTTTAAATTCTTAAAAAATGCTTAAAATGGTAATTTCCCAAATTTGGTCGTAGTTTTGGAGATTGTGATTTTAACGGTCTCCAATTGATCTGAAATTTGGTAGGTTTATCAGAAACATCCCAGTGATCAATACTCAATACTCGCTGTTATGCAATGAAAAATGTTAATTTTAGCATTTTAAGACTGTTTAGATGGGGTTTTAAGCATTTCTTTTGTATTATGGAACTTAATCCTCAAAGAAAATTTCATAGTTGTTATCAAGTGATGATAGGAATTAACCCCTATGGTCTCCACTATCTATATATAGTAATATAATAAATTTACGCTTTGACTCTAGGTATTCCTCTATATCGGATAAATTTATTATGAACTCACTAGGTATAGCTACTAGTTATTGCTAACCTGTATTGATTCTCTACTTGAGTTTAAAGGTTGAATCAATTTTGTAATTAGAATGCAATCATGATTAAGTGGTGATAGAAATATATTACTTGGTCTTCCACTATAATTTCAAGTGAGTAATAAATTTACGCGTTGACTTTAGGTCTTCCTCCATATTGGATAAATTCATTGTAAGCTCACTAGGTGAAATACTAGTAATTGATATGATGTACTTACTCTCAATCTGAGTACACATGTTGGATCAATGGAACTAGAGCTATTAATTCGAAATAAACAATACTCTCCATCTGAGTTGGATCTGTTTTAATTTATTGGAGTGAACAATCTGGCATTACACATATGTTGCATGAGTAGTTCTTTTCTCATCGAAATTGCTATTCAAGGTACGACCTCAATTTCCCTCCGTAGGATGTCGTGATGACACCTAGTCTCTAAGACTAGGTAAACCTAGCATATATGCGGAATATAACTGAGATAATAATAAAACTCTCAAATAACTCAACAACTATCATAAAAAAACTCCGCAACTCACCAGAAACAAACTCCCAATCCGATGATATCAAGTCACAAGCTCTACAAGAGTATACCGAACATCCCTATACAACAGTATCTATACATAAAACTGGATAGAGGGTGACTTCGAGGCCTGCGGACACCGGCAGGTATACGTTGAAGTCTCCAAGTTCGAACTCAACTAGCTGGTACCTGGGCTGGTTAGAGGTACCTAGATCTGCACAAAACGATATACAGAAGCGTAGCATGAGTACACCACAACGTACCCAATAAGTACCGAGCCTAACCTCGGTAGAGTAATGACGAGGTCAAGTCAAGCCCCTAATGGAATAAACAAGAAAACTGAACAAGTATAAAACAATGTGATAGTGATAAACAGTGGAAATGAGAAAATGAAGAGATATACCAAGAATAGCTACACTGAACTAAGACAATTAAGGCATCATGGAAGAAAACAAGGAATAATATGCCAAGGAAACAAAGCAATCAAAACGCAAGTGATGTAATAGAAAAGTATCAACGAGAATCACTACCGAGGTACCGCCTCATAGTCTCTATATCACAAAACAATTCATTATCTTTTCCTATATCACTGCAGGAGCCTTACATTTAGTTTTAAAATTTATTTTTTCCGAAATAGCTTCCCACGTTTTAGCCCAACTTATCACACCGCATGGCTTCAAGTAGTTCCCCTACTAGCAACACGCGTATCAAGCCAACCATATCTCACCGCATGCGTTTCAACCCCAATCCTTATACCACCACATGGATATCATTATAGCAACGTATCACAATTCGCACCTCTAGTGCCCAATATCACAACTTGCCAAAGAAGTCAACAATAATAGTGTTTCTACAATAAATAGCCCATGACTCAACCACAATGTGCATAAAAGTCTCAACAATAACAACCGAAAGTGAATAGCTCAACAAGAATTGCATTTCACAACTTTACAACTTTGACTCAATGTGAATCACGGCCTTTATAACTCAATATCAAATCCAACAATCAGATAATCCAAGAAATAACAGCTCCAAGTAAGGAACTCAACGGTTAAATAATGAATAAGGAATGAGAAAGCAATAATTTCAACTAAACATGCAAAGCCAATTAACAAGTAAGAGATAAGATAAGTAAGGCATGTGAAGCTGGACTAATGATGATGAATACGACATATTTTGGTAACTCAATTAAAGGCATGAAAGGAATCTACATAGCTAGAACCGGTCAATTATCATATTTAGCCCGTGTACATTCTCGTCACCTTGCGTACATGGCTTCCACATATCACACTTAACACAAACAACACCAATATTAAGGAGTTCCCCCACACAAACATAGGCAAGACACTTACCTCAAAAACCGCTAACTCAATCCACTAGTACGCCTTTCCCTCGATTATCCAACTCCGAACGACTCGAATCTAGCCAAAATAAGTTCATACCATAAATATAAATTGTAAGAAGCTATTCCGAACAATAAAGTTACAATCTTTAAAGAGAAACAAAAGGTTAACTCAAAAAGTCAACCCCAGGCCCGCGTCTCGGAACCCGACCAAAATTACAAAATCCGTACACCCATTCAATAACGAGTCCAACCATACAAGAATTACTCAAATCTGACTTCAAATCACCATTCAAATCCCCAAAATTTAGTCTAGGAAGTTTTCAAAATTTTCCCCAAAATTTCCAACTCAAATCACTAATTGAATGATGATAATAACAATGGATTCATGTAATATAGCCAAATCCGGGTTAGAATCACTTATCCTAATGATTTCCTTGAAAATACCTTGAAACACCATCACAAACCGAGCTCTTTAGGTCTAAAGATAGAAATGAAATAAAACCCTCGACCCTAGCCTTTTTCTGCCCAGCGATTTCGCATATGCGGTGTCACTGTCGCGCCTGCAGAAAATTCATCGCAGGTGCGGTTCCAACTAATGCCATGAGATTTCGCTTCTGCGGACCACTTGCTCGCACCTACGAGCCCGCTTCTACAGATAAATTGACCACACCTGCAGTCCCTCCCAAGCTCCTCACTGTTCTGCTTCTCCGGAAAAAACCATTAGGCCTGCAGATGTGCATCTGCACCCAGGCTTCGCACCTGCGAACCCAGGCCTGGGCTTCCCTTTTCGCTTCCGCGTTTCTTCAATCGCACCAGCGGCCATTCCCACTGCAGGTGCAATGACACCAGAACAGCAGTGGTTCAGAAAAACACTAAGTCCAAAAATCATTCTTATTTCAATCTGATTTACACCCGGAGCCCCCGGGACCACGTCAAAATACACCAACTAGTTTCAAAACACATAGAGGACCTTCCGAGGCCAAAAATCACATTAAACAACATTGATTCTATGAATCGCAACCCAATTCAAGCCTATTAAAACTATGAACATCCAACTTCCAAACCTAACGTCGTATCATACCAAAACAACTGCAATTGACCTCAAATTTTGCACACAAGTCATAAATGAAATGACAGACCTATTCGAACTTCCGAAATCGAAATCCGACCCCGATATCAATAAAGACAACTCCCAATCAAACTTCTCAACCCTCCAAGCCTTCAATATTCTAGTTTCCACCAATTCAAGCCGAAACGACCTACGGACCTCCAAATCAACATCCGGACACGTTCCTTAGTCCAAACTCCCCTTATGGAGCTATTAGAACCGTCAAAAATACCATTCCGGAGTTGTCTACACAAAAGTCAAACTACGGTCAACTCTATTAACTTAAGCCTCCAACTTTGGAGCTATGTGTCCCATTTCACTCCGATACTCACCTGAACAAACACCAAACATTCCCGGCAAGTCACATAACCACAATACAATATAGAAGAGGTGATAAATATGGGAACGAGGCTAAAATACTCAAAACAACTGGCCGGATCGTTACAAAGGTGCATGAATACATATATGTGTAGTGTTTTTGAAATTTTCATAATAAATGGTTATATAAAATTGATTAAAAAAATATGATTTCCATCTGAGCTTGTTCTATTTGTTTTTGGATTATATAATAATATGAATTTAATTATTCAGTTTTTTGACTTATCATGATCTATTTAATTATTTCTATCTCTATTCCACAATGACTTCATGCAATTTGTCGTATTACTTGTTAAAATTTTCTTTGATAGTGTAAGACATTACTTTAAAGAAGGCAATGTATAAACCTTTTGTTAGAAGGCATTCAATTTTGATTTCTAGGCAAAACAAGAGATGAATTGTCACGACCTAAAATCCACTTAAGGTCGTGATGGCACCTAACACCGCCGTCAGGTAAGCCAATAGTGATTGATCAACTTAACTACCCATTTTTGTATTTTTGAAATAATTCCTTAATTAAATCGTATGAAATAGATTTACACAACTACAATAATGAACAACCCGTAGGAACCACCAAAATTCGGTGTCACAAGTGCATGAGCATTTTCTAAGGAGAACAATAATAATACAATATATGTCCTGAATGTAATAAGACAGAATAAAATAAGTGGTATAATGAGACTCAATGGACTGCGATGCATAGCCTGGAATGCAGCTCACATGAAGTCTCCTCAAAAAGTGCACCTACGCGCCAAGATGATCCTAAATGAACCCGTCAGATCCTGCACATTTAGTGTAGAACTGCAGCATGAGTACTTAAATCAACGCGTACCAAGTAAGTATCTAGCCTAACCCCGGAGAATTAGTGACGAGCGGTCGACATCGACACTTAGTAATGGTCCAATAAAGCAATATAATAAAAACATAAGCAAATATGAGGAATACGGTAATGATGAGGCAAATCTATAAGTTACATAATCTTTCAATTTCTTCTTTCAAGCATAAATTCTAAATCTTGTATTCTACCTTAACAGCTCAAAAAAATGTCAAGTGTCATTAACAAATAAGGAATACCATATAAAATGTCGGGCATCAGTGGAAAGTTTATCTCGTGAACATTCGGATTACTAGCGATATAACGTACGATTCCGCCGAGGACGTTCGCCCCGATCCAGAATAACGTGTACACTACCGAGGGACATGCGGTACGATCCATAGATGCATCTATATGTTGCCGAGGCATTTGGCCCGCTCCACAAGAAAAAGGAAGGAAGTTACCGAATTACAAGACACGTGTTTACAATACAGCACAGGAGCATAAAATGAATATAATCTTTTCCATTTCTCAAATAACTTGCCCAAAATTCAAAGTGTTAGGGCTCGGCCTATTATACATACATTTATTTCAAATTCAAATTCGGTAATAACTTTAGTTAATTGAGCTAGCAGAATAAGTTCAAATAATTCAAATATTACAAGATAAGATCCTAAGTCTACCCGGACATGACATGCTTTAGCTACGTATGGACTCTCGTCACCTCGTGCGTAAGTAGCACCCACAACTAGTTGCACATCGCAATAAGTATCACCTAGCGGGTAGTTTCCCCCTCACAAAGTTTCAGGAGACTTACCTCGCTCCGAAGTTCCATAACCGGCTCCAAAGCCTCTCTAACACCTCAAACCGATGCCTGTCGATCCAAAACTAGTCAAACAATGTGCACACCAATCAAAATATACTCTAATATCCATAATTAATCAATTTAAACAATTCCCAACTCCGCTCAAAAAGTCGATAAAGTCAACCCTCGGGCCCACATGCCCGGATTTCAAAAAAATTTGAAGATAAACGTTACCCATAACATTACGAACTCAAATATATAATTTGTTCTCAACTCCATGTCCAATTTCGTGGTCAAAATTCAAAAATACCAAATTCTAAGTTTTTCACCAAAACCCCACAATTTCTACTAATTTTCATGTATAGATCTTTATACTAATCATGTATTTAACTTCTAATAGGTGAGAGTAACTTACCTTATGTTGCTTGATGAAAATCTCCCCCTTGAAGCCCTCCAAAATCGCCTCAACCAAGTGAAAATGGAAGAAAATGGGCCAAATCCCGTTCTTAAAAGAACACATTGCCCAGCAACCTCTCGCATCTGCGGAACATTAACCGCTTCTGCGGCTCCCTTTAGGTCCCTCAAGCTTCGCATCTGCGGCCCCTCAAGCGCTTCTGTGCCTTCACTTCTGTGATGCTTCATCCGCAAGTGCGGTTCCGCTTCTGCGGAATTCGACCGCATCTACGGCCCCAGCCTCCCCCAGCAAGGTCCGCACCTGCGTTCTAATTGTCGCATCTGCGATCACGCAGGTATGGGACATTCTTCGCACCTGTGACATCAGCCAATTCAACTCTCAGCCTCTTGTACGGCGCGACCCTAGCATCTGCGATATTTCTTCTACTACCCAGCTTCCGCAGAAGCGATCGCACCAGCAACCAGAAAAACCCCAGGATTCTCCTTAGTCCAAAAATTGATCTGTTAACCATCCAATATCCACCCGAGGCCCTTGAGACCTTAACCAATTATACCAATGCGTCCTAAAACACATTACAAACTTAATCGAGGCCTCAAATCATGCCAAACAATATCAAAATCATGAATCGCGCCTCGAATCAAACTTATAAATTTCTCAAATTTCCAAATTCCATATCTTGTGCCAAAGCATATCAAATCAATCCGAAATGACTTCAAATTTCGCACACGAGTCACAAATGACATGACAAAGCTATTAAAAGGCTCGAAACCCCAAACGGACATCGATAACATTAAAATAACTTCAAGTCAATCATAAGAAATTCTTAAACTTTCAAAATGCCGACTTTCTATAATAGGCACCGAAATACTCCCGGACCACCCGATACTCAACCCGAACTTACGCCCAAGTTTGAAATCATCATACGAACCTATTGGAACCTTTGAATCCCGATTCTGAGGTCGTTTACTAAAAATCCAATCTTAGCCAATTCTTCTAACTTAAAGGTTCCGAAATTAGAATTTTTTTTCCAAATCCATCTTGAACTTCCCGAAATTCAATTCCAACAGAACGTACAAGTCATAATACCTAAAGTGAAGCTGCTCAAGGCCTCAAAACACCGAACGACGCGCTAGAGCTCAAAACGATCGGTCGGGTCATTATATACTCCCCCACTTAAACATACATTCGTCCTCGAACGTGCTAAGGACTGCTCCGGAGTTGCCCAAAATCACTATTTAACACCTCGTGCGCCTGCCCGTGCCACCACAATCCAGTCAAACACATTAGTTTGAGTCAGACTGAAGATCCTCCCTTTTATTTAGCCAATAAATCTTAGGACCAAATTCCAACATCTGAATTACTCTACAGGTCCTGATTCTAACATACGAAAATCGTACTAATCACCACACACTACCAAAACATGATCACGCACCTATGCTGGAACCAAACCATGCACCACATAAGTCGGTTGTCCATAATAACATCCTCCGACCACAATAGCTATAATTGACGAATCTGATGCCCGCAATATATCTCATGACATATATAAATCTTGTTCCAACTCTCGCAATACTGCTCCGCGAAGGAGACGTGTAAAAACTCATAACCACCTGCCGAATCAATAATTCATCGAGTCTCTCCTCCTGACAAGAACCATTATCTCATTCTGAACTAAATAACGATATCTTCTCTTTAATGTATCTTATATAAATCTGATTGCATTAATTCCAGGTCCAATAATCTCGTCTCATCCAGTACAAACTGCTCGGGCAATAAGCCACCTCAGACACTACCAAAAAACTCATATGACTCCCATAATGCGCCAACAATAAACTCAAATGTGATACATAAGGAAAAACAAACTCTGAAAAGTACTATCCAGCCCGCGTAACGAATAAAATAGCCAAATAAATGCTATGAACTTACCTCAGGGATGAAAAAGAGACACAATGCTCAACATCTCATTGTTGCAGCGTACAACCTGATCCGTCATGACACTGCCGCGGCGTGCAACTCGATCCACATAACATGCCTCTGGCGGCGTGCAACACGATCTAGACAATATACCCGTGGCAGCGTGCCACCCAATCCGCACATAACATCAAGAAGAAAACACACACATCAAGCCGTAACGCTTATACTTATGAAATGCCCGAATATCGACCACAAGCATGCCAAGGGCATAATACGAATTCGGGGAGACGGATAGTGCCATACGCTATGAAACCCAAGCACAACTAAGGTGCAATGATGACCTGCATCTTAAGAGTCATCCTGCTCAAATAACACCACAAGCTACACGGGACCTCAACATGTGTGCAAATAATCAAGTCGTCTCGCCACCGACATGGAATATTATAGATTTACATGGAATAGATGATGACGGGAATGAAATCTAATGCCCGATGATTCCTCCGTAAGAAATGCTATGATGAACGAACACATCCGACCTGACGTAGAGCACACACTTACACTAGACCCCCCAGCGGACCTCACACCGATTCTGATCATACCACACTGGCCAATAACCTTTCAAAGATCCAAAATGGCCCTATTCATGACACATAAGAACGACCGTCAAATCCAAAGCAAACTCACACGGTCAGCAGCCCAAGGGACAGGACGCCTCTTAGGCATAAACTCTCGCATTTGCGATATTACCATAACCTCCATACTTGGTCTTAATCTTTAACAATCAAGTGACTAACATACCACACTTATACAAATCTCCCTGTGGGGTACGCTCCCATGACCTTCCGCTCAGGTAGCAAAGTCCGCACATCCATACCACCAACCGTACTAATTCTTCAAGGTGAATCACAATCAGCAAATCAATACATATTGCCTATTCCACAGAACACCATTCTCGGGCGACACTAAGATAATGCCAGTTTACTCTAAACATCTGAATTCTTCCCTGCTAATCCGAGCTCGTTACATTCTTATCAACACCAAACCGAAACCTTGATCCTCAACTTCCAATTCTCATGCCGCTCACTGCACCCATCATGCCGCTATACGAGAGTATAAGAATTCATCATAACCCCTGAACTACTAGTAGAATGAACACTTCATTGACTAGAAATCTTTCACTAAGCTCATTTTAGAAGAGCCAATGCAACATGCAACGGAATTCCCAAACCCGCAGAAAATACAAATCTCCTGTCGTGTCTGAACCACAATGACTCTTCCGGAATCCATTTACACAACAAGGCCAGTAGAATAAAATACCTCCCAAATCAATCAAGTTATGGGGCTGTCAAGCCCGCATGTATGTCCACAACCCACTTGTATAACTTCACACACCGAAGGAACTGACCATTAACACAATCATGTTGATTCCACCATTACTAACCGACCCAGCTTATTTCAATTTACTCTTGACCTGACTTAGAAATATATAGCTCCATTCACAATATAACAAACTCAATCCGTACTCATCCCGAGTGACCCGAATCATGAGACCACATCATCTCAATACCTATGAATCATCTAATACCTCCTTACGCGCACAACAGCATCTCCAACTGGTACACCCATTCTGCAAGACCTTTCGCGAACCCGAAACTATTTCATCCTTTCCCCCAATGCTGCACCGCATACCCGATGACAACGTACATCATTCCAAGTCCCAGTCGTAATCCACTGTGAAAACTCGATCCTTAACCACACGACGGACCCGAAATCCTTAGGCACTACATATTAATTCTTGAACCCACTAGGGCCGTTGTTTAGAGTCACTCACTCTGACCTGATCTCGAACATAACCAAACTAAAACGCTCTGCTAGCGCATGAACACCCTCTCAAAGAAGCAACCGGCTGAATCCCTTTCCTTGTACCTCACATCCACAAAAAAATAAACTCAGAGTCTTCCCAAAAACCTGCACATGAATCGATAAGGCAGAATATAGCACACATTTATCAATTTCTCTGCTCCAATTACCCTTGATGTTTCCTTTTCTCAGTCACAAATAATCCACCAATACACCGATAACCAGATGCTGCACAAGCCGACAACCACGCGATCGAATCGTAGACGGTGGGGCTCCCCTACTTAGATTTAAACTATCAACACATAATGAAGAGCCCACAATGATTCCTCCTTCCTATTTACCATGATCCCGTACAGTTAACCCGCCAAATTTCTCGAAGTCTTTTGTTAAGCTTTTCATGAACATTCTGAATCATCAGTCACAATCACATATTCGACCTCTTACCGGATAGCAAGTAGTATTCTTCGCAGAAGCTTAAAATCAAGCAACCACTAACCTGCCCATAAGAGATAACCCACCTATGGAATTCCATGCCGACATCTTCCAACGGCGCTGCACTGGTTACAAGTACCACGAAATCAGTAAACACTCTTGAGCCCATGCTTGCCCACCAACTTTATAAGTATGTTCGTTCCCCATTGACATCAACTGAAAGTTCAACAATGCCTTCCGAACTCAAGTCATATTGCATCTGAAACGATAAATCAATCTTCACACCCCTCTTCATTTCAAGCAAACTCCTTTCTATCATACTTAATATTTCTTCGTACTGTGACCATCATTCCAAATAAAATTCGTAGACCAAATCACCTTCCATCACGACTCCAAAACCGTCCTGTACTTTCTCAAGGTACATGGCTAGCCTACCACAGAATCCATATGCTAATCTACCACTCTTACTTCGGTTAAACCATCTCCTTTAAGGAACTTCTCAACATCTACTTTTCATACTTGATCTGCTAGTACTTCAACCACCGCGAAACACTTCCTGCCATGTCCTTCCTCATACTTCGCTGTCCAAATGTTGCATCAAATCAAAAATCCATCTCTGTAGCACCTGAACAAATAAATTATTACCAACTCTATGCCTCTTCGAAGATCATCTTTCTCGAGCCATCAACATTAAAAATACCAATTTGATTTTGAATCATTTCACACCACTATCTCTAACAACTGCCCCTCAGGCACCATTTCACAATACCCTGCACCGAAGGCAAAATCAAAGGAGGCCATAACACCACCGAACTTTAATGGGTTCAAACAAGGACGACGACACCGCAATGAAAATTCCACCACACTCGAAAATACCAAGTCTCGTTACTCCCTCGACCAAAACCTAAACATCCATAGTCTAATTGCCTTTCCTTTGCTGGAGTTAAAGTTGAACCCCTAAATCATGCACTGAGAAATCCTCCTTTCAAGTCATTTACTGCCTCGACACATAAACAAGCACCTTACCATTACACCAACATTGTGCGATAACAACGCATAGACATCCTAGCAATCCATGCACAGTCTCAAAACCATAGGAAATATAGATATTGAGCTAGAACAAAAGAACATCCTTCCGCTAGGTGACGATAATAGCCTGCCCGAACACGCATGGAAAAACATCATGCACCACGTCTGCAGCACCACTACAACTCCTCAACGCTCAATTGATAAAAGTGCTTAGCGTCGCATAAGATTGAGTAGGAAGGAAATAAAGGCACAAGCCTCAATGGAATCAAATCGCGCGATGATGAATCAAGAAGGGAAGTGTTCCTACAGCCCTGTAGCCTCTCGAAGATAAATACAGACGTCTCCTTACCGATCCGCAAGACTACAAAACATGCTCATGACTCGTGAGACATAAGTAAATTTAACGCTCTAATACCAAGTTGTCACGACCTAAAATCCACTAAAGGTCGTGATGGCGCCTTACATCGCCGTCATGCAAGCCAGTGGTGATTGATCAACTTAATTACCTATTTTTGTAATTTGAAATCATAATTTTCCTTAATTAAAATTGTGTGAAATAGAATTTACACAATTACAATAACGAACAACCTGTAGGAACCCCCAAAACCTGGTGTCACAAGTGCATGACCATTTTCTAAGGAGTACAATAATATAACATATGTCCCGAATATAATAAGATAGAATAAATAAGTGGTATAATAGAGACTCAGTGGACTGCGATGCGTAGCCTGGAATGCAGCTCACATGAAGTCTCCTTAACAGGTGCGCCTACGCGCTAAGGTGCTCCTCAATAAACCTGTCAGATCATGCACATTTAGTGCAGAACTGCATCATGAGTACGTAAATCAATGCATACCCAGTAAGTATCTAGCCTAACCCGAGGGAAGTAATGACGAGGGATCGACATCGAAACTTACTAAAAGTACAATAATGCAATATAATAAAACATAAGAAAATATGAGGCATACGGAATGATGAGGTAAATTTGTAAGTTACATAATCTTTCAATTTTTTTTTTCAAGAATAAATTCTAAATCTTGTATTCTACCTTAACAGCTCGAAAAAATGTCAAGTGTCATTAGCAAATAAGTAAGGAACACCATATAAAATGCTGGGCATCAGTGAAAAGTTTATCTCGTGAACATTAGGACTATTAGTGATATAACGCACGATTCCACCGAGGTCGTTCGTCCCATCCAGAATAACGTGTACACTGCCGAGGGATGTACAGCACGATCCATAGATGCATCTACATACTGTCGAGGCGTTCGGCCCGCTGCACAAGAAAAAGGAATAAAGTTACCAAAATAAGAGGTACGTGTTTATAATACTGCACAAAAGCATAAAATTAATATAATCTTTACCATTTCTCAAATAACTTACCCAAAATTCAAAGTGTTAGGGCTCGTCCTATTATACATACATTTATTTCAAATTCAAATTCGATTATAACTTTAATTAATTGAGCCAGCAGAATAAGTTTAAATAATTCAAATATTACAGGATAAGGTCCTAAGTCTACCCGGACATAACATTCTTTAGCTATCACCTCGTGCATACGTAGCACCTACAACTAGCTTCACATCACAATAATTATCACCTAGGGGGTAGTTTCCCCCTCATAGAGTTAGACAAGAGACTTACCTTGCTCCGAGTTTCATAACCGGCTCCCAAGCCTCTCTAACACCTCAAACAGATGCCCGTCGGTCCAAAAATAGTCAAACAATGTGCACACCAATCAAAATATACTCTAATACCCATAATTAATCAATTTAAACAATTCCCAACTCCGCTCGAAAAGTCAATAAAGTCAACCCTCGGGCCCACATGCCCGGATTCCGAAAATATTTAAAAATAAACGTTACCCATAACATCACGAACTCAAATGTATAATTTATTGTCAATTTCATATCCTATTTCATGGTCAAAATCCAAAAATACCAAATTTCAGAATTTCAAACAAAAACCCCACAATTTCTACTAAATTTCATGTTTAAATCCTTATACAAATCATGCATTTAACTTGTAATAGGTGGGAGTCACTTACCTTATGTTGCTTGATGAAAATCTCCCCCTTGAAGCTCTCCAAAGTCACCCCAACCAAGTGAAAATGGAAGAAAATGGACCAAATCCCGTTCTTAATATAACACACTGCTGTCACGACCCAATTTCCCCGCGTAGGATGTCGTGATGGCACCTAGTATCTAAAACTAGGTAAGCCTAACAATTTGCGGAATAACTGAATAATAAACTGAACTCCAAACTCAACACGTGATATATAAATAGAAACTGCGAGTTAATAATTACAACTCCCAAAACTTGGTAGACATAAGGCACAAGCTTCTAAAAGAAAATACTAAGTGTCTCTATACGTCAAAGTCTAAGAGAATAAGGGAAACAATATAATAAGGATAGAGGGGGGACTCCGAGGTCTGCGGATACTGGAAGATATACCTTGAAGTCTCCACGTGCGGTCCAACTTACTGGTATCTCGTCTGGTGGGAAGAATCTGGATCTGCACAAAAAGATGTGCAGAAGTGTAGTATGAGTACACCACAACGGTACCCAGTAAGTGCCAAGCCTTACCTTGGTAGAGTAGTGACGAGGCCAGGTTAGGGCACTACTGGTTTAAAAGAAAAGCAAGGCAGAAGATATAATAATATTTGAAATGACTGAGAATTTAAACAACAAGAAACTTCAGAAAATAACAGCACAGCAATTAGAGGTACACAACAGGGGAACACCCGAGGTACCGCCTCGTAGTCCCAAATGTAAATATGCATGAAGGGGGATTTCTTGAGGTGCCGCCTCGTAGTCCCAAAGTAAATATGCAAGACAAGGGGATCTCCCAAGGAACTGCCTCGTAGTCCCAAAGTAAACATGAAAGACAGGGGGATCTCCCGAGGTACCGCCTCATAGTCCCAAAGTTAATATGCAGCAAATAACCGAAGGAACAATGAATTTACAAAAAGAAATCTTACAGTTAACGATTTAATTCGAATCAAGGGAAGCAAGTAATTCAACTAAGCGGGTTGCACAAATTTCAAGTAAGAATTAAGGCACGTAGACATGCGATACTAGGCTAAACATGATCACTACATATGATAAGGTAACTCGGTCAAGGAATTTAAAAGAAGAAAACTCAGCAAGAACCAGAATTTCCACATTTAACCCGTGTACGCACTCGTCACCTCGCGTACACGGCACTCACATATCACAATTGTTGCAACAGTACCAAAACCTGAGGGATTTCCCCTCCACAAGGTTAGACAAGTCACTTACCTTAAATCTCGCTCAATCAATCGATTAGGATGCCTTTCCCTCGATTTTTCGACTCTGAATGGCCCAAATCTAGCCAAAAGAAATTACACCATGAATATAACTACAAGAAACTAATTTAAATCATAAATCTATGACTTTAACAAAGAACCAAAAAATTGCCCCAAAAAATCGACCCGGGCCCACGTCTCGGAATCGAGTAAAAGTCACAAATTACAAACACCCATTCGACCGCGAGTGCAACCATACCATTTTTACCAAAATCTGACTCCAAATCGCCACTCAAATCCCAAATTAAACTCTTCAAATCCCTAGCCTCAAAACTCCCAAATTCCACCTTAAATACACACTAACTAGGTGGGAAAATCAATGGAGAAACAAGGTTATTGATCAAAAATAAGTACAAGAGACTTACCTCAAGAAATCCCTCGAAAATGCTCTCAAGAATCGCCAAAACCCGAGCTCAAAATGTCAAAAATGATAAAAATCACGAACCCTTGATTTAATATAGTCTGTCCAGGCTTTTTGCTTCCACGGAAATTTAACCGCATCTGGGGTCTCATAAATGCGAGGTCCTCCCCGCTTTTGCGGCTTATATCGCTTCTGCGGACAAGAGATCCGGCTTATGCGGTCGCATCTTTGCTTCTGTGACCTTGGCTGCCCTTCCTTCCGTCCGCATCTACGGAGCCTCGCTCGCACCTGTGGGTTCGCAGATGCGGAAACCCTCACGCACTTGCGACACAGGCCCAGGCCAAATCCCCAAATCCACTTCTGCGCCTTGCCAACCGCACCTACGGTTGCGCTCTTGCGAAAATAGTTCCACAGGTGCGATTGCAACAGAAGGCAGAAGATCCCAGCTTTTTCCTTAAGTCCAAATTTGATCCGTTAACCATCCGAAACTCACCCAAGGCCCCCGGGACCTCAACCAAACATACCGACAAGTCCTAAAACATCATACGGACTTAGTCGAGCCCTTAAATCACATCAAACAACGCTAAAAACACAATTTGCGCATCGATTCAAGCCTAATAAACCTTAAACTTCAAACTTCTACATCTGACACCGAAACATATCAAATCAAGTCCATTTGACCTTAAATTTTGCACACAAGTCATAATTGACATTACGGACCTACTCCAACTTTTGAATTTGGAATCTGACCCGATATCAAAAAGTCCACTTCCGGTTAAACTTCCCAAAAATCATTCAATTTTCCAACTTTCGCCAATTGACGCTACAATGACCTACGAACCTCCAATTCAACATCCGAACACGCTCCTAAGACCAAAATCACCCTACGGAGCTATTCGAACCATCGAACCTCCATTCTGGAGTTGCCTTCACACAATTCAATCTACGGTCGATTCCTATGACTTAAACTTTTGTTTTAAGGACTATGTGTCCCATTTCACTCCGAAACCAAAAATAAATCCTCTCGGCAAGTTACGTAACCAAAAAATGAAATAGAGGAAATAATAAATAAGGGTTCAGGGATACTACTCTCAAAACGACCGGTCGGGTCGTTACAACTACCCATCGACCTCTCTCATCAACGGAACATTAGCCGCTTCTGCGGCTCAGAGTCCACTTATGCAGCTCTCGTCAGGTCCCTCAAATTCCGCATCTGCGGTTCCTCAAGCGCTTCTCCGCCTTCGCTTCTGGATGCTTCATCCGCAGATGCGGTTCTGCTTCTGCGGAATTCGACCGCATCTGCGGTCCCAGCCTCCCCCAGCAAGGTCCGCACCTGCGTTCCAATTGTCGCATCTGCGATCATGCAAGTGCAGGAATTTCTTCGTTTGCTTCTGCGGCGTTGTCACGACCCTAACCCCGAACCCGGTCGTGATGGCGCCTCTCGTGAACACAAGGCCAGCCAATTTAACCAAAATCTCATTTTAAGCAGTTAATTAACATGAAAACAATATAAGCATCATTTAATAGCAATAATTCACAGAAATATAGCTAACCATAATAGAAATCATCCCGACACAGCCCAAACCAGGGTGTCACAAGTCATGAGCAACTATGGATCCAGATACAAGTCTACTAAATACAATATCTGGCATAACCGTTTGAAGAACATAGAAACAATAAGATAAGGGAGATACGGGGCTGCGGACGCCAACAGCTACCTCGTAGTCTCTGAATCACCGCCTGGACGGGAGGAGTCAGCACTCCGGAGCGGAACCAACAACGCTTGAATCTGCACACATGGTGCAAGGAGTACTGTGAGTACTCCGACCCAGTGAGTAATAAATATAAATAATGATTGAAAGTAAGAAAGCACGTAAAGCACAAGGCATTCTATAATGAAGCAGTAAAACATCATTTGAAAACAGTAAATCAGTGAGAAATCAAGTAAAATCTCCTTTCAACAGGTAAAACATGTAATTTTTCAGGTAAATAATATGAAGTAAAAAAAGATAGAAGATCGCCCTCAGGCTCAGTATCAACAAATCCGCCTCGGGCAATATCGCAGAATAGTACCAGCCCCTCGGGCTTAGATCTTGGAACAATACCAGCCCCTCGGGCTATCACATGGTACAATATCAGCTCTTCGGGCTATATCTCACATCACAATGGGTACCCGCGCTCACTGGGGGTGTACAGACTCCGGGAGGGGCCCCTTACGGCCCAAGCGCAATATCAAGCAACCTCGTGGCATCAAATATAGGCCCTCGGCCTCATATCAGTCACAAGCAACCTCGTGGCATATAAAGTATCTCAGGCCCTCGGCCTCATATCACTCAGTATATCCTTACAGCTGGCCCTCGGCCGCACTCAGTCAGAAAATCATCACAAGCCCCTCGAGCATAGTAAAACAGTAGTTCTCAGCCCAAAAACATTCTTTTATTATTTAAGTTTCAAAACTGAGTAAAAGTGGCTGAGTTGTAAAGCAGTGGAAAACAACATGATTGAGTTCAAGCAATAAGTCAAAATAGTGAGGAAACAGTGATAAAAATCTCCCGAAGGGTTCAAATAATTGGCACGAAGCCCAAATATGGCAATCAGCCCAAATCATGATGATGACAAATAAGTTTCAGTCAAATACGCGGTAAAAATCATCAATCGGGACGGACCACGTCACAATCCCCAGTAGTAAACGACCCCACACTCATCAT
Source organism: Nicotiana obtusifolia (assembly GCA_002018475.1). NCBI lineage: Eukaryota > Viridiplantae > Streptophyta > Magnoliopsida > Solanales > Solanaceae > Nicotiana > Nicotiana obtusifolia. The sequence goes on along the minus strand of MCJB01049541.1, from coordinate 20,977 downwards.
CGAGCGCGTGTCTCACCTCAATATAGCACTACGATGTACAATCCGGGGTTTCAAACCCTCAGAACATCATTTACAATCACTACTCACCTCGAACCGGCTAAATCCCTAGCCCGCGAAGCCTTTGCCCCTCGAATTGTCCTCCACGCGCATCGAACCTATCCAAAATCATAACCAATACGTCACAATATGCTGAGGGGACAAAGCCCAAGCGAAAACAATCGAAAAATACCAAGAAATCCGAAATTAGCAAAACCCAAGCCCCGGGCCCACTTCTCGAAGCTCAGAAATTTTTACATCAACGGGTTCCTTATCTCCCAACGAGTTCAACCATACAAAAATTATCGAATTCTGACATCGGATTGCCTTTGAAATCTTCACTTTTTCATTTTTGAAAGATTTTACAAAAAAACCCTCATTTTCTCCAATTAAATTCACATATTCATGACGTAAATAAGTATGGAATCACAAAATATAAATGATTCGGGATAAAGGAACACTTACCCGGCTCAAACTTGTGAAAATCCTCGCTGAAATCGTCCAAAAGCGAGTTCTAAAGTCAAAAAAATGAATAAAAATGTCGGACCGCGGACTTATACATTCTGTCTATGCAAGTCGCATGTGTGAAATGCGACTTGGCTCCTATTTCCAGGAAGAAAATTGCAGTACCAGCCTTCGGTAAATCGATCATAACTTTTTGTACAAACTTTCAAATGATAAATGGTTTATCTTTCTGGAAACTAGATTCAAAGAGCTACAACTTTCATGTTTTGATCATCTCATAATTCCTTATATATTACGAGATACATGCTTCCAAAGTCGGTCCTGTGCAGCAGAAATTTCTGCCATGCTCACTGCCTGGAAAATAACAGCAGTACCGAGCTTCGGTTAATCGATCGTAACTTTTGATACAAATGTCCAAATGATAAATGTTTTGTATTTCTGGAAACTAGATTCAAAGGGTTACAACTTTCATTTTTGGACCATCTCCAAATTCCTTACAGATTACGAGATATAAGTTTCCAAAGTCGGTCCTGTGCAGCAGAAATTTCTGCCATGCACACTGCCTGGAAAACAACAGCAGTACCAGGCTTCGGTTAATCTATCTTAACTTTCTGTATATATGTCCAAATGATGAATGGTTTATATTTCCCGAAACTAGAAGCAAAGGCCACAACTTCCATGTTTTGATAATTTCCAAATTACTTACAAATTGCGAGATATAAGCTCCCAAAATAAGCTCTGTGCAGCAGAAATTTCTGCGATGCACCAGCAGTTAAAAACGATGTAGAACTGTCCGAAAGCACTCCGAAACTCACCCGAGCATTCGGTACCCCGTCCGGATATACCAACAAGTCCTAAAACATATTACGTACTTATTCGAGACCTCAAATCACATCCAACAACGCTAAAAACACGAATGATACTCCAATTCAAGCCTAACGAAACTACCAAATTCCAAGTTCTACATTCGATGCTGAAACCTATCAAATCGAGTCCAATTGACCTCAAATTTTGCACACAAGTCACAAATGACATAAAGGACCTATGAAGATTTTCAGAACTGGATTCCGAGCCCGATATCAAAAAGTCAACTCCTCGGTCAAACTTTCCAAAAATCTTCCATTTTCCAACATTCGCCAAAATGCGTTGAATTGTCCTACGAACTTCCAATTTCAAATCCGGACATACGCCTAAGACCAAAATTGCCATACGAAGCTATAGAAACTCTTGGAATTCCATTCCGACCCTCGGATCAAAATCTCGGCTAACAACCGGAAATCGCCAAAATACTAACTCCACCAATTCAAGCCTAATTCTACACCGGACCTCCAAAACCAATTCCAATCACACTCCTAAGTCATAAATCACCTCCCGAAGCTAACTGAACCATCGGAACTCACATCCGAGCCCTCTAACTCATAAGTCAACATCCGATTGACTTTTCCAACTTAACCTTCTTAAAAGAGACTAAGTGTCTCATTTCTTACCAAATCCACTCCGAACGCAAACTACTCAACTCGATCACATAAAACACGGATAACGAAACATAATGAAGCAGAAATGGGGGAAACGGAGCGGTAACTCATGAGACGACTGGCCGGGTCGTCACAGGCGTGACCCTCGCTTCTGTGATGTCACTTCTACGACCCAGCTTCCGCAGAAGCAATCACCCAGCAACTAGAAAAACCCCAGCACTCCCTTAGTCCAAAAATTAATCTGGTATCCACCCGAGGTCCTCGAGACCTTAACCAATTATACCAACGCGTCCTAAAACACATTACAAACTTAGTCGAGGCCTCAAATCACGCCAAACAACATCAAAATTATGGATCGCGCCTCGAATCGAACTTATAAATTTTTCAAATTTCCAAATTCCATATCTTGTGCCGAAGCGCATCAAATCAATCCAGAATGACTTTAAATTTCGCGCAAGAGTCACAAATAACATAAAAAAGCTATTACAAGGCTCAGAACCCCAAACGGACATTGATAACATTAATATCCACTTCAAGTCAATCTTAAGAAATTCTCAAACTTTCAAAATGCCGAATTTCAATAATAGGAGCCGAAATACTCCCTGACCACCCGATACTCAACTCGAACATACTCCCATGTCCGAAATCATCATACGAACCTAGTGGAACCTTCGAATCCCGATTCCAAGGCCGTTTAATCAAAAGTCCAATCTTAGCCAATACTTTCAACTTAAAGTTTACGAAATTAGAATTTTCTTTCTAAATCCATCCCGAACTTCCCGAAATTCAATTCCGACCACACGTACAAGTTATAATACCTGAAGTGGAGCTGCTCAAGGCCTCAAATCGCCGAACGACGCGCTAGAGCTCAAAACCACCGGTCGGGTCGTTACATGAATTTTTGGTTTATCTTTTCGAATAACTTTTGTGTTATTGAGCTTGATAAACATTTTATTCTTGTGGTACATGAATGCATGACCTTTTTATTGTGAATTAATGTCTCTCCTGAACAGAACAATAATAGTCTACCTCATAAAAGAATATGTTCTTCTTAATTGAGTAAAACTTATCTGTGCACTTTTGTCTAAGTCATACTAATCTGGATAGGATTTCAAGTTGGTCAAGGATGGACCTTAAGGTTCATTGAAAGTAGAGGCACTACCAACTTGTGGATCCTGTCTAGAAGAAAAATTGACTAAAAGATGTTTCCCTTTAAAGGAAATAAAGCTAGTGATTAGTTAGAATGAATCCCTTCTGATTTGTATGGTTCAATGAACAACTAGTAAAAGATAGTTTTGAGTATTTTTGTGACATTCATAAATGATTATTTCAAATATTAATATATTTGTTTGATGCATTGCAAATCTGAATGATTTGAGTAATTCAAGGGTATTACGACTTGAATCGGAGAAGCACCAAGGAAATATATTAAGTCATTACGTTTTAGTTGTGGTGGCGGTCACCTCTCTAAAGAGTTCTTTTGTTACTTATCAGAATAAGGGATTACATCTCAATTGTCTACACCTAGAACTCCATAATAGAGTGGTGTGGTAGAAAGAAGGCATAAGTCTTTTTTAGACATCGATAGATTAATGAAGTGTTCACTGATTTGCCTTGTTTGTTTTAGGAATATTTCCTAGAAACTACAAATTACATTCTGAATTTAGTTCATTCTAAGTTAGTACATGTAACGTCTATAGAATTGTGGATTGAGTGTAAGCTCAGCCTGCGGTATGTTTAGATATAGGATTGTCCAGCACATATTCTAAAAGGGAAAGCGGATATGTAAGTTGGAACTAAGAGTGGTAATTGCATGTTTATTGAATATCTAAGAAAATGAATGGAGGTTTATTTTATTGTCATAAAGAAAATAAGGCAACTGTTAAAACAAATGCAGTTTTCTAGATAAGGGTTGTTTAATAACCATGTTCCTAGAAGTAAACTAGTTTTACATGAACTAGGCAAAGAAATAACCAAATGTTCAAGAACATCAAAACCGACACGTCGGAATTAACGTTCCATTGCATTTAAGTAGTGTGAGAACGTTAATAGGCAGAATATGCCTTTATCGAGTGGGAGTGATGTTTGAACAATGAACACTATAGAAAGAAGTCGCTAATATTTCAATACCGTAAGGTAATAAAGGTAATATTAGTAGTACTTCATCGTAATGGGAGAATATTAAGAAAAATCATAGTTCGGTATATACTCTTGGGATAGTTTCGGTGACATGATCCTTGAAGAGATTAATACCAACTAAATGGTTACGACAAAGCACTATTGGACAAAACTTGCATCAGAAAATAATGTGGCAAGTTCTTTTACAAAACCTTATTTGGTGAAGACTTTTAATAGTCATGCAAAAAGAATGCGTGAGAAAGTTATACATGCATGGTTATAAGTCTAAGTGAGAGATTGTTGGGGCATATACTATTAACCATGTGTTTACATATAATAAATTCTAACAATTGTCATGGTTAAAAGTTTAAGTGAGAGATTGTTGGGATATAACTATTGATATAACTATTAACCATGGGTTTGGTTTGGATATAGTAAAATATTATGGAACTATTGATTATTCAATTTAATAAAGTTTTAAATAGATCATATATTAGTCTGTGTCATTTAGTTATATAATAGATGATTTCGTGTACAGAGTTTAGCTTATACACGGAAGATCAAATCATCGGTTCTTATAAGTATAAAATTTGAGTTCACAATCTAATGATGGAATTGGACAAACCATCAGGAATGATTGTAGCAAAAGACAAAATATAATTTATCTTGATTATGGGAATGGTTTAATTCCAACTTCTTGTGCTAGTACATTTTGTATGTATTGAACGGACCAAGTAGAGATAAGTATTTTATACTGACTTAATAAAATACATTCTCTAGCCATTTAATGTGCTTATACTCTTAATCTTGATATAATTAAGATTAGTTATGTATATTATTATTGTTTTGATTTATTAAAAGGCGAGATCCTTTCGTTGGTCAATATGCTTGGTAAATTGAATAATAATAATAATAATGTACATTGGCAAAAAAATAGTTAGTTGATAGAATCTATGTCTCGGTTTAGAGATTGATGATATACCTTTACAAAAGCTTATAAGTTTTCATGTATAAACCCGGCCGGTAAATTTTTTATCCGACACATGAAATAAGTTAAGCGATTGTCTAAAGGAAATAATCAATAAATTAAATTGTCAGTAATTTAATTTAATTGATTTGTCTGAATTTTAACATGGGGAGTTAAATAAGATTTAATGGATGAATTTCGAAATTGAATAAAGATTGCAATTATGAATTTTTAGTGAAATAATTCGTAATTTATTATGGTGGATATTAATTTTGAAATTAAAAATTAATTTCATAATTGGAAGACTTGTTAATTAAATTATATGGTCCATACTCTGCCTAAATAATAGGAAATAAAGGAATCATTTTCCTGGTGGAAAAGAAAACTCAACAGGTTTTGGAAAAGGGTTATAACCCTTAAAACTTGTGCTGTAAATACATAAGGTTTTTCGCCTAAAGAGAAAAGAGAAGGTGGCTGAAAATTTCAGTCTTTTTCCTAGAAAGTATCGCCCACACGAAATTATTATCTTGGATATTATTTGGATAACATAGTAGAAGACCGTGGAACGTTCGGAGATCGTGATCGTACGGATGATGGAGAGTCTATTGAAACGATGTGAAACTGAAGGCTCACGTGACAGAAGAGCTGTCTTCACACTTCAAGAGGTAACTCGTAAAACTCCGTATATGCTAGTTGTCTAGATTACATGTGATTTTGATGTGGGGATTAATTCAGCTGCGTTTGTCTATTTGCACGTCCAGATTCTTTTCCAGTTTAAGGATATATCTCATCGTCCATGTCCTTTCCTTTTTGTGGTTAAGACCTTGAGGGTGATGTCCTGACCAGATTTTGCGTAACTACCTTTCACCGGCACATGCATAGAGTAACTATCTCCGTTCAGACTTAAAATCGGGTTCAAACTTTAAAAGGGAAAGTATATCCACGCAAATACACTCAATGCTAAGGCTTCCAACTCCCTAACTGTCCAGTTGCTTGCATATTCATTACACATAGAACCTTAAATTCTATCAGCAGTGGAAATTGCTATAAGTTACAGAACAGACCAAAATGGCCCTGGGACCTATGTGAGACCCTACCTCGTTGATTGAATACACTAGACAGGTTCCCAGTTAAAATTCATCAATAAACCACCTCTCTACTAGAAGGACAGACAGGAATAAGAAACATGAATAGAATGTTGCTGCTCCGTCGTGCAAAGATCTGGATTTGAAGGGTTTTTTTTTTCTTTCTTCTGATAACCATGGTGTCTGAGCCAGCTTACGCGCACCTCATTTTTGGTTTAGATTCAAGTAGTAAGTTGTCTGCATATTGAAGGTAAGAAATCCTTGTGACATACTCCATTAAATAGCAGAATGAGCAGAGAAGCCAAAATTCCTCAATGCAAATGACCACAAAGAAGTCTATTGTTGAGTCTAAAACATCTCTATAAGACCCGACTTGTTAGAGGAAGCACAAAACTGGGCGACAACAGAAGCATCAAAGAGTGCTTAATTTATGCCCAGAAACACTAACCACCAATGAAAATAAACAGCAAACAAACAAATACTGTACATAGGAAGCTCAATAGGACAGATCCTGGGAAGAAAAAAGCTAAATGTAACACTCAAATGAATGAACTTCTTAGCTCAGACCACTCAGATAATTGAATTTGTAGTCCCGCTTACTCAATAATCCGAGCAAAAGGAGTAGCCACTTCTGCTTCTACTTTTGAGAAATTATACAACAAATAACAGTTAAATATCAATAGAGGGATTTGTGACTTGCCCCAAAAAAGACTTTGCGCAGGGATTACATTTTTTGTGGTCCTAATAATCATAGAAATAGAAGTGCAGCTTTTTTCATGGTCAATACATAATTTGACATGTGTTATTTCCAAACAGCATGATCCTATAAATCAAACACCTTCATGGTGTGTAGCGAAGTATCTAAAAATCATAAGTGGGATCGATATCTCCTTGAATACGACAACAAGACTTGTACATCACAACTAACCGAGGCATAGTGAGTTCATTAGGGGCGGACGGCTGTCCAAAATGCCATTTTTCCTCTAAATTAATGTAGAAACGTAAGCAATATACCGAGCTTAAGCTAAAACTTCCAAGATTCCTAGTCCATACCTTATACAATGTGTATCATTTTTCTCCAAATTAATGTTGAAATCCAGCACAAGTCATGTCCATACAAGAACAATCAAATATCCAAGAAGCAATGCTAATATTCGGCAATTATATACCATCTTAATTAACAGAGAAGCAATAACCCCAAATATTATCAAGGGACTAGATATACTTATTTGTGTCACATGACAGCATAAGCAATAAATGACACATCCCGTCAAAACAACATCCGTACGTTTTCTGTTTTTTTAATTCTCTAGAACAAATGCGAGAAACTTAAAATCTTATCTTTTCTAATGCTAATCTTTTTAAATTTCGAATATGATTTTTTGAGAAATTTGGAGTGAGTGTTATTTAAACTTGTTACAAATAGTCTAAAGAGGCTGTATGAAGTCATTTGATGGAGATTTAGACTAGTTTTGAAGAAGAATTGCTAGTGAAAACCGTACAAGTTTGTCAGAGGCGCTTATACACTTTTATACAAGGAGGTACAGTATGTATATAGTTGTATAAAATTGTATAAAGATATGTAAGCATAATAGTAAAAATGTTCGTGATACACTATGTATATGATGTGAGAAATCCACCACCTATAAATAATGTATTAACCTTGTATATAATAGTGTATAAGATGTGTTTATAGAATATTATACACTTCTATACAAATAAATCCTATCAGTGAGCTTCACGAATTCTTCCTCTTCCTTGAGCCTCTCTTGAAATTTAACTCAAATCTACTCCAAGTTACTTCAAATTTAAGTTTTGAACTCCTCTTGATGATTCTAATCAATTGGGCAACACCCGTTCCAAACCACTAACAGAAAACCAAATTTCTGAAATCGAAACTTCGAACAACCTTTAATGGTGACTTATATTTTTTAAATTTTTAATCAACCACTGGAATTGAAATTACGTGTGGAATGAGGATAAGATAGACAATGCCAACACCTTCTTTCTAGTTTGATGATCCAACAAGCTACCAAGTGAACCTCTTTAGTGCGTGACAATAAATAACTAATTCATTTATATATTTTTGGATGAGCTTTGAATCTGGGAGAATCGAAGGGGAATAATAATGGTAGAGGAATTTGGGGTGCAAAGTCGTGATACAGGTGGAAGAAAATGAAGAAAGTTAAAAAAACAATTAGATGGGGTTGGGCTGACGCCTGACAGGTGAAAAGTAATTCTCAGGGCCAAGTGATAAGGCGTGTAATTCTCCCTTTATCTAATAACCATGCTGACCGGGCTAGCGTGCACGCAAATGGTTTTTTGGTTTCAATTCAAGTAGTATGTTGTCAGAATATTGAAGGTAAGAAATCCCTGTGACGTACTCCCTTAAATAGCACAATGAGCAGAGAAGCCAAGATTCCTCAATGCAAATGACCACAAATAAGTCTATAATTGAATCTAAAACATCTCTATGAGACCCGACTAGTTACAGGAAGCACAACACTGGGCGACAACAGAAGCATCAAGAGTACTTAATTTATGCCCAGAAACACCAACCACCCCTGAAAATAAACAGCAAACAAACAAATACTGTACTTAGGAAGCTCAATAGGACAGATCCTGGGGAAAAAAAAAACCTAAATACAACACTCAAATGAATGAACTTAGCTCAGACCACTCAGATCATTGGATTTGTAGTCCCGCTTACTCTATAATCAACTCAATAATCCAAGCAAAAGGAGTAGCCACTTCTGTTTCTATCTTTAAAAGGATCACAGAGAAATTATACAGCAAATAACAGTTAAATATCAATAGAGGGATTTGTAACTTGCCCCGAAAAAGAACTTAGCGATTACATTTTTTTGTGTGATCCTATTAAACGTAGAAACAGAAGTGCTGCTCTTTTCATGGTCAATACATAACTAGACAGATGTTATTTCCAAAGAACATGCCCCTATAATCAAACATCTTCATGATGTGTAGCGGAAGTATCTAGAAATCATATGTTGGATCAGCATCCCCTTGAATACGACAACAAGACTTATACATCACAATTAACCGATGCATAGCGGTTTCATTAGGGGCAGAGGCAATCCAAAATACCAAGCCCCAACCTGGGTAACTACCTCTGACACAAATTTAAAACGTAAGCACTATCCAGAGCTTAAGTTAAAACTTTCAAGATTCGTAGTTCCCGCCTTAATAGAATGTGAATCATTTTTCTCTAAATTAATGTTGAGATCCAGCACAAGTCATGTCCATAGAAAAACAACCAAATATCCCAGAAACAATAATAGTTTTCAGCTATTATATACCATCTTAATTAACAGAGAAGCAATAACCCCAAATATTATCAGGGGAATAGATATACTTATTTGTGTCACATGACAGCATAAGCAATAAATGACGCATCCCGTCAAAACAGCATCCCTAAGAACCATGGTTGTTATAGCACAATCAAGATGAGGACGATCATTAAGCACCAATCATAAAAATGTAAAAATAAAACTGAACAATCAGTTAAGCTTCAATCCCAAATTAGCTAAGGTTGGTGGTATGATTCCTCAGTATCTATCAGAGTTACTCTTACGCGAACATCTGGAGACCTCAACTCTCCTCCTTTATTTGGGTTTGTGATCACATAGAACCTCAACTCTCTTGCTTTATTTGATTTTGTGATCACATACACAAAGACAAGTTAATAATAGCAAACAATGTGAAGAATCGAAAAACAAAAAAATAAACGCATCCCTCACTGACTCCCAGAAATAAAATACAAAATCAAGTCAATCCCGTCCGCATCAATGGACATTAGTGTCAGATATAACAAAGCACAGGCAGAATCTAGACTTTATATCAGGAACCCTCAATCTTATGCATGTTACTGAAGAAAGGCAATGAATCAGAAGGCTCTCACATAGATGTTTATTGATCCAACATAATATATATCGATCTACATAATCCATAAACAGCACAATGAGATCTCAGTACACCTAAATTGACTAAAACCTATAGTTTTTCTCACTGCAGAGTCAATTAGACGAAAACTAAATGACCTCGGTGCAACTTTCAAGACTCGGTTTCAATGGATGAGGTTTCTCCAGTGTGAGCAGAAGACTCCGAAGCATCCGCCAGCGACTCTGATGGTTTACTTTCAGCTTCCATGGAAGTGGTAGCAGCAGATCTAGACTTCACAGCGTCCAGCATACGCTTGCTAATCTCCTTGGAGTATACCTAAAGCAGATACATACCCACCATTTAGTCACTGGATCTTAAAAAGTGCAGTTTATTATACAAATACATGGTAGTATTCCTAAAGAGATACATATCACAATTTAAGTGTAGAGATGGATCCAGGATTTGATGTTTATGAGTTCCTCCAACAACATCAAGTCAATATACAATAATAACTAGGTTCACAATCAACTATTTATAGATATTTAATGAATTTCTTAAAACATATAGAGTGTCTAGGCAAAGGCTATTATATTCACGTGAACCCATAAATTACAAGCTAGATTCGCGTAGAAGTGGGTGAGATATAGTATATTATACTCTCTTCGTCAAAAGAAAGGCTTTTGAAACATGTGGTCTAAAACAAACTATAGACATTTTCGTGGCTATAAATCATATCACTCCGGAGTCAGGATTTTCACCAAGGGAGTTAAAATTTAAAGAAGGATACATATATAATTTTTACCTATCTAAACAGTGTAATTTAGTGCCGCTAATCTCATTAAAGGTAAAATGTAAAGTTTAAAATCAAATAATTTCTAAATATAGAAATGACTAAGTACTAGTATACATAAATTTCTTAAGTCTCTTTGTATATACGTACAATGGTTCAAGTTGAAAGTAGTTGAACCCTTTACATACCTGAAGGATCTCGATTCCATCATCGTGAGGGGAGACAGAGGATCCAGCAAAGGTAAAGGCCTCTTCCTCTATGCACGTGGCAATATCTGAAGCCTCTTCATTTGTGAGAGTGCCGTAACGTTTGGAGAGGACAGAAGGAGTAGAGAGAGTTTCGATGAGACGCTGAATGACGGCCTCACGGGTGCGCTGTGTGGGTGGCCAAATGCTGAATGAAAAATTCTTCTGGGAACTAGTGCGTTCTAATTGGCTCAGTGGAGTTTCTTCCATTTCAGTCATTCATGCGGAGGGAGAGATTTGGGGATTTTGGCTTCTGTTCGGTTCTTCTTCTTGCTGGTAGGGCAGGGGTGTTCGTCGATTATTTACACATTTCAGTTACATATTTTTGATATTCCGTTTTTTAAAATGTTATATTAATACGTATTTAATTAAATTCGATTTAATTCGGTTTGGATATATTCGGTTCGGTAATTTTAATTTATTCGGTTTGAATACTAACTAGTTCATAGAGTCATCGAATATAATATTCTTAATTAAAGTACTCAAAAGTACAAAATTAAAAACGTTTGTTGACATAAGTTTTGTCCACAATCAGTAAATCTCAACCCACATAGTGAAAATTGTACATAAAAAAATAAATTTGATCATTAAAAATGTCTTATTACTTGCTTAGAGTTAATTGATGAAATTAAAGAATAAAAAAAGCAAAATTTTAGATTTTTATATTTATGTTATAATTAATAATATATGTATTGTGCAACATAATATATATTTCGGTATGGTATCAGTATTTCGCTATTTCATTTTAAAATACTAAATATCATACCTATACCAATTTTTTTTAAATTAAACCAAATAATATACTGAATATCAAAATATCGAATACCAAATATCAAAATTTTCGATTTCAATATGATAATTCGGTATTTACCAAATTATGCACAATCCTACTTGCTGGTGTAAGCAATTTTGAAAGAGGGAGATTGACGGGAATTATTAATTGGTAATGAAGACAGAAATTAAATGCATTTACCTATTTCTTAAAAGGTGAAATTAGGAGGTGCGCCTCTTCTCTTTTTTCTTTTTTAGGGCCGTTTGTCGTTTGGCCATTAAAAAAAATTCATTTTTTTCTGGTATTTTTTATTTTTTCGAAATTATTGTTTGACCATAAGAATTTTCAATATCACTGAGGTTAAATTTTGAACTTTTTCTAAAAATTTAAAAAAGTTTAAAAAGTTGTTTTTTTAAAATTTTCACTTCAAATCACTCACAAAAATTAAAAACAACTCCAAATAGTACTCATGTCCAAACACAACTCTAATTTTTAATTATAATTTTCACTTGAATTTTTTTTTTTACTTTTCCGAAATTTCACAATTTTTATATCCAAACGACACTTAATCTTTTGGTCATTACGTAGTATAAACTCATTGATAATTGATACAATTAATTTGAATTCGTGCCGAAAATGTAAAATTAAAAACAACGCAAAAAATTCCTCTAAGATTCTTTTAAAAAAAATTAAGTTGGAGTAAATGGATTGTTTGTTATGTACACGCTACACATGCTTAGATGTTAGCTATCTGTTTGTACATTCCAAAAAACTTCGTCTACAAACTATGGACGTTTCATGTTAGTCCAATTTTGTTTTTTTAAAATAAAAAAAAAAAAAAAGAAAAATATTTTAAGCATGACTTATAGAAATATGTTTAGTTCTACTCAACATGCTTGGGTAGAGAAGCAAAATTGTTACATTGCTGAATGAGTTTTGCAAAATAAGTATAGTATGGTAAAAAAACTCACATTTGGTCTTTCATTTCTTTTGAATTTTGGCAGATGATAGAGAATTTCCACCGCACAGACTTCGTACAACAAGTTCTTGTCAAGCATGCATTAGACTTTCTCCTTAAGTTTAAGTGGTTAGTGTCGGCTCAAGGGCAAAGCCAGTAAAGTAATGGCTTTAGGCCTCCAAAATTTTTAAGGACCCCTTTTCAAAATTAATAATAGGTTCACTTTAGGGTAATTTTCCTTCAAAAAATAAAATTTTATTCTGATATCAAGTTATCAATTTCTATAATTAACTATGTTTTCCTTTAAATTTGAAATTATTGTTTTTTCTATTTTTACCTTATAGCAGTAATATTGCCTTTGTTATTTTATCAGAATTCTGCTATGGCAACTATAAAGCATGAATTAGGTTATTCAATATTATACTTTTAAAGTTTAGGTATGGCAATTTCGATGCAACTACTATCTACAGTCCTTAATTTGTATGTATAGGAGAGGGGGCCTAAGAAAAAGTAGCTTTCTCCTTTGAAACGTTGCTATTTACTGAAGAAGGTAAGGGAGCCTGAACTGCTGTGTTTTAAAGGAAGATAGGTGGAGGATGGTGTAAGAGGTAGAGTGGTCCAAAATAAGGTGGATCTAAAATGACACTTCACCTTTGGGGACTATTACAACGACAATGCAAAGGTTTTCGTTTTTTTTTAGAGAACCAAAAATCTTAACAGCCTTTGAAAAAACCTTATTGTTTGTGCCAAAGTTACAGCACGACAAAACTTCTTTCGAATTTTTAAAAAGTTTATCATTAATTTGTCGTTATTTTTTGGTTTCAATGTGGTATACTTCCACGAGGGAAAGCACCTTTTCCAAGTGTGTGCATTTGAAACTAGATGTTGACCTGCGTTGAGTGTTGTAATATTAATACTCTCTCCGTCTCAAATTATTTGTCGTGATCTCTTTTATATGCCCCTTAAAAAATATTAATTAAGAGGATGGTTGGACTATTTTACCTTATTTATGTCTTAAGATATAATCTTTCCTCATTGAATATTTATTCTATTTATATGCTATCTACATATTCAAAAATAATTATTATTAATAATATAATGGGAAAAATAAAATTTATTTATCTTGAACTTCTAGAATGACAAATAACTTGAGACAACTATTTTTAGAAAGCACGACCGATAATTTGAGACGGAGAGAATTGAAGTTAACTCTTAAAACTCATTCATAAGGTAACCAAAGGATGATTTTAGAAACATTCATTAGTCTAATACTTGATCCTTTAGAAATATTAAGGATGACCATTAAAACCAGCCAAAGAATTGTAATCAACAAGTTTATTAATATCCCCTTAATATGGATTTCAACTTTAAGGGTCGTTTGGAAAGCTATCAGGTAATTAGAATTGGTTTAATTATTAGGGTAGTAATTATATAATTTTGTAATTACACAGTATTATAATTACGATGACCTATTTGTTTGTCATAATATAGTTACAGTGCAATTACAAGTATACTATTTGGTTGCACAAGTGTAGTTACACAATTAGATTAAATTATAAATATAAATTTAATTATTAATTAAAGTTAAGATTAAACAAATATATGCCTTTATAAATGATAGTAAATTTAAAATTTAAGATACATATTATTTCTTGAAAATATATTAATTACTAATCATATATTTGCAACTAATAATATAAAATAATTGACATATATTTTTCAAATTAATAATATTTTATTTTAATTAATTATAAAAACTGAAAGCACATATTTTGTAAGAACATCATGGAGTGCTTGATAAAAAGATTTATATTTGTAAATATAATACCATAACATTACTCAAATATTTTACGGAAAAATAAATCTATCAATTCTAACTGAAAAATGAATGGCATGCAATCTGAATTAATAAGTCAAAACTACTAAAGCAAATAAAATTGAACCGAAAATATAACATAAATTCAAAATTAACATAATACTCTTATTTAAAATTAAATTAAGCTTCAATATAATTTAAGTAAATATATTTCAAAAGAAAAGAAAACCATAAGTCTATAACTTCATTCAACAAGAGATTCTACTTTAATGACATCACTCATTATATGCCAACTTTATTAATGACTCATTTTTTCTAATATTAGGAGGTGTAGTTTCGAAACTAGAATAATAGCACAATTATACTAAATGAAGAAAATAAAGAAAGATAAAAAATTTGAGCAACTATATGAAATCACAAAAAAATAAAGGTTGGAAAATGAAATATTATTATATATTAAAATGTAAGATCATTTTAACATAGTTAAATTTGCATATAACCTCATCCAATAACAAAGTTCAACTTTAATGACATCACTCATTATAAGCCAAGTTTGTGGATGGCTTATTCTTTCTAAGATTATAAGAAAAATTAGAATAATAACACAGTAAGTGTAATAAAAAAATTAAGAAAGAACAAAAATATGAGAAATTTATATTGAAACACGTAAGTAAATGAGAATAAGGAAATAAAAGACAAATAATGTAAAAAAATAATATATGAAAGAAAAAAAGAAGTTAAGAAGTTAAAATAAAAAATAAAATAAAAAGAATAGAAAGAAAAAGTAAATTAAAAAGAAAAAAAAAGTTTCAAAAAATAACCTTGTAATTACATCATGTCTTCCTTGAGAATTAGAGAGGGTATTCATACAAGTAATTATCTGATCAGACAAACATACCAAAACTGTATAATTACACACAAATCTAATTACGAGGTGGCTTTCCAAACATGCACTAAGTAAACTTTTATTTAGAAAAAGATAGAAAGTTGTAGTGACAAAGACTAATAATGTTGGAATTGAACAAAGATCATAGATTGTTTAGTACTTTAATCATGTTGCCGCGCACTTAGCACATAGCTTCTAATGGTGTAGCTTTAGGCATAGTGAGACCTTCTCCTTCAGACTTGTCAATTTTTTCTTTGCTAATTTTCCTCCAATCAAAGCACTGAAGCAAAGTTGCCAATGTCAGTGCCTCAACTCTATTAGCAAGGCCAGCACCAGGGCAACTCCTCCTTCCTAATCCAAATGGAATTAACTTCAATTTGTATGCATCAACTTCCAATCCTTCAAATCTTTCTGGCTTGAAACTTGTTGGTTCATCCCACAGTTGAGGATCCCTGTGCATTGCCCAGGCATTGACAAGTAGCATTGTTTTACGTGGCACGTTGTAACACCCGATAATACATTCATCCGATGATTCGTGTGGTGATAGTAATGGTACTGCTGGAAATAATCGTAGTGTCTCATTCACTATGTTTTGGAGGTAAGGTAACTTGGGAATGTCTGATTCATCTGCTAGACGATCTTCGCCGATAACTTGATCGAGCTCCTCCGTAACCTTCTCTAATTTCTCGGTGTGGTTTAGTAAAAGTGCCAGCGCCCATTCTATTGTCACTGATGAAGTGTCAGTCCCTGCAGTCAAGAGTATCTGAGAATGTAACTAAAGTTAGGATGGAGAGATTTTCAAAAGAATTGGACATTTAGAAGAGTACTGCTCTCGAGTATTATGACATAAATCTTGACACGTGCATCAGTCTACTTCTAGATTTTGTACATATTATAGGCTGGAAAAAGGCCTTGCTATAAACAGATGCAAATAAAACAGCATTTGGCATGTCGGAGCAGTACGAGGCGGATTTAACCCTTCAATATATATGAAAAACATTTTCTCACAAATGTACACATACAAAATAACTCACTCCCACACGAACCTGCTGACTCTAAATTATGAATCTGCCGCTAAGAGTGTTGGAAATTTTAGATGTGGAGAATAGGATTTATCAAAGCTTGAGGCCTGTCAAGAACGTTGATATTTCGCTTACACAATAAAGAATAAATTAGGCATATCTCTCAGGATTCAACAAGCTCTTCCAGTTATTAAAATGGGAACAGAACTAGCAGAAAATTCAATAAAGAAACCCAGCATATAGGAGGAAGAAGAAGATTCAGAAAGTTGTGTCAGTAATTGTGTCTTTAGCTCTCCAAAGACCATGTTTATATAGGTGTTGCTCCGACAGCTAGTTAACGGCTAATTAGCGACTAATTTCTAACCGCTAGTTTGTAACGGCTAGTTTGGCTATTTCAAGATGAGAGAAAATTGATAAAAACAGAGACAGGTACCCACAAATTCCAACAAAGAGCAACAGGGGCTTTTTAATATATTGCTTTTTTACTGATCGAAAATATTACTCTAGTGATCAAATTTTGTTCATGGAACGTACCAGTATAATTCCTTTGATGATCTCGTCAGTGTAGTATTCAGGTTCTGAGTCTTGCAAAGCTAGCATTTTGCCAATCGTTGTATTTCTTCTTTCTCCAAGTTGGTAAGTTTCAGTACTTTTTTGTCTATTTTCCTCTATTAGCCCCTGTAGAATTTTCTTTTCTAGGCCATGAAAATCAAAGCACTGTAGAAATGGCAAGAAATTTCCTGTATTAGATAAACTGCATCGCCTCCTCATAATCTTCCACTTCAACTCCATAATATTTCTTTCCTGCAACCATCCTCATTATTATATTAAATGACAACTCTGATATTCTTGATCTCACTTCTAAAAAATGAAATTTCGCCTCGAATCTTGGTACAGGTCTTTTACTAGTGCTTTAATCTCCTCCCTTCGGATATCAGCAGACATGTTTAATCTAGCTGTAGAGAATATCTCAATTGTAGTAAGCCTTCGAAGATTTCTCCAAAGAGGACCATAGGGAGCTGCCCCTATTGTAGTAAAGTTGTAGTTCAAGACTCAAGAGCTTGCGAACGAGAAAACGAGGTCTATTGGCAAAGATTGTATCATTTTTTGTGAAGCATTCTTCAACAGCAGATGGAGAAGATATGACAACTGAAGAACGGAAACCAAACTTTAGGGAAAATGTAGGGCCATACTTGTAAGAAAGTTGCTGTAATGTTCTGTGCAATGGTTGTTTTAAAAGTAGAAGATGACCTATTATTGGGATTGAAAAAGGGCTTGGTGGTAGCTTCTTGCTATGCTTTTGATAATGAAGAAAGAGTTTTAATAGGATAAAGAGTGAGAGAA
This sequence comes from Nicotiana obtusifolia, assembly GCA_002018475.1. Taxonomy (NCBI): domain Eukaryota; kingdom Viridiplantae; phylum Streptophyta; class Magnoliopsida; order Solanales; family Solanaceae; genus Nicotiana; species Nicotiana obtusifolia. Next base: position 3,098 of record MCJB01049541.1, on the reverse strand, counting down.
AGGGTACAAAGGAATAGCAATAAAACCAGGATATTTCCATGAGTAGCAATTCGAAGGTGAGCAAGTGTAAGTTATGAGAGAAGTATTAGTGACTTGTTACGAGTTTATAATATAATGGTCCATTTTAAGAAAGAAATATATGGGTAGTTTACGTTTTGAGCAAGGAATATTTGGCCAGTTGTAGATTGTCAAGAATATTTTAGTGATGACTTCTCCTTTTGACATTAACCAACGACTATGATTAGCAAATACAATATTTAAAGTTTGCTGGAGGTCATAATACTTGTTTGCCAAGTCTGTGAATGTGACTCTAATAGGACCAAATTGTATTGGTGAACATTGTTTGTTAGTGTGTGTCTTTATTTTATAGGAAAAAATTACTATTAATAACCTTCATCTGCAATTGTGACCCCTGACCACATAATCGCATGCCATAGTAAAATCCTTTGGCTACTGTCCACCAAAACAGATCTTCACATGCCTTTTGCAAACACAGTTATCCGATCAACAAATATATGACTTTTTTCCAAGCACGTAGGAACTGTTTATTTTTTCTAGTTGATATACTATATAAATTATACATTGTTTTTACAAAGTTATATACATATCATAAAGCGATTATATTTTTATTATATATCCATCCGTTATTTTTAGTTTAAGCATGTCATGCACAGCAACTTAGGTTAATTCTTCTTTTAAAAAAGTCTCCCGAAATATTCAAGGCAGGATGCTAATATCAGTCATTTTTTACGTATAATCTTCTGGGTCATACAGAATAAGATATGTGGCATGTGTGATGTAACGACCCGACCGGCCGTTTTGAGCTCTAGCGCTTCGTTCGGCAGTTGGAGGCCTTGAGTAGCTTCACTTCATGTATCATGACTTGTACGTGTGGTCGGAATTGAATTTCGAAAGTTCGGAGTTGATTCAGATTGAAAATTCTCAATTCGGAAGCTTTAAATTGGAAGATTTAACTAAGGTTTGACTTTTGAGTAAACGGTCTGGGAATCGGGATTTGAAGGTTCCAATAGGTTCGTATGATGATATCGACTTGGGCGTATGTTCGGGTTGAGTATAAGGTCGTCCGGGAGCATTTCAGTGCTAATTGTGAAAAGTTGGCATTTTGAAAGTTTTAGAAATTTCCTAAGTTTGACTTGAAGTAGACTTTAGTGTTATCGATGTCCGTTTGGGATTCCGAACCTTGGAATAGGTTCGTATTGTGAATTATGACATGCACGTAAAGTTTGGCGTCATTCCGGGATGTTTAAGTATAGTTCAGGCGCGTTCGACGAAGTTTAAAAGTTTGAAAGTTTAAAAAAAGGTTTCGATCATCGATTTATAATTTTGATATTATTTGACGTGATTTGAGGCTTCGGCTAAGTTCGTATCATGTTCTAGGATGCGTTGGTATGGCTGGACGAGGTCCGAGGGGCCTTGGGTGCGAATCGGATTGAGAATTTAACTTATGGAATTTCTGTTGTGTTCACTTCTGGTGCAACCGCATCTGCGAAAAATTTGGCCGCAGGTGCGACGCCGCAGAAGTGGTCACGGGTTCGCAGAAGCGGTCTTGAGTTGAGATGGGTAGTTGCGTAGGTGCCAGGGAATTCCGCACCTGTGAACTCGCAGGTACATGTTGTTGGTCGCAGAAGAGAAATAGGAGAAGGGAGGTATTTCCGTAGAAGCGGAGGGACGGACGGAGGTGCGAAGACTTGTCCGTAGATGCGGAAGGAGGGAGGCCTTAAGGGAACCATAGAAGCGGAATTTTGGCTGCACCTGTGGGACCGCAGAAGCGGTTAAGTGAACCGAGGTGCGAGATGCCTGGATAGAAGGAAACGAGGGTTTGGAGATTTCTCTCATTTTTGGACTTTAGAAGCTCGGCTGGTGGTGATTTTGGAGAGGGATGTCACCATAATTCTTGAGGTAAGCAACTTTTGATCACTTTTGTTTGTTAATATTGAATACCGATCGAATTTTTCACCTAGATTATGTATTCTTAAGGTGGAATTTGGAGAATTTTGGGCTAGTGATTGGAGAGTAAGATTTGGAGATTTGATTTGCGATTTAATGTCGGATTTGGATAATTTTGTATGGTTGGACTCATTATTGAATGGGTGTTCGGATTTTGTTAATTTTGTGGGACTCCGGACACGTGTGCCCCAGAGTTGACTTTGTTGACTCTTCGAGCAGAGTTGAGAATTGTTATAAACTGATTAATTATGAGTATTAGAGTATATTTTTATTAGTTTTCATGTTTTTTGACCAGTTTCGGATCGATGGGCATCGGTTGAGGTGTTAGAGAGGCGTAGGAGCCGGTTATAAAACTTCGGAGCGAGGTAAGTCTCCTATCTAACCTTGTGAGGGGAAAATTATCCCGTAGGTGCTATATTTATTACCTACTACATGCTATGGGAGTTACGCATGTACGAGGTGACGAGTGTCCATTGTATGCTAGAATACCTGATTATGTCCGGATAGACATAGATTCACGCCATGCTTTTACTGTACTATTTGAGTTATCCGTGCCTGTTTAATTACTTTATTTCGCATTATGACCTGAGACTAGACTCACGTGTAATGGACTCGCCATTTTAGATACACTACTAAAAATCAGTGTTTTAGCGACCAAAAATTAGCGACCAAAGTTGGTCTGCCTCAAAAAGCGACCAACATTGGTCGCCAAGTAGAGGAAAAAATTGAAAAAAAAAACTTAAATCAAATAGCGACCAACTTCGGTCGCTAATTGGTCTCCCTATTCGTCAACTTTTTGACCGGACTGGTCAGACCAAGTTGGTCAAAGAAAATTCAGACTTTGCGACCAACTTTGGTCGCCAAACTGGACCCACGTTTATATTATCGACCAAAGTTGGTCGCTAACTGAAGGGGAATTTTATGGGCAAAGAAGCGACCAAAGTTGGTCTCCTATGTTGAACATTAAATAAATCAGATTTTAAAATTGGCGACCAAAGTTGGTCGCTTATTGAAGGGAAATTTATGGGGAAATTGGCGACCAAAGTTGGTCGCTTATGTGGAACATTAATTAAATCAGATTTTAGTTGGGCGACCAAAGTTGGTCGCCATTTGGAGGAATTTTTATAGGG